>BQNB010111847.1:0-20599 GCA_026074375.1 Tanacetum coccineum | reverse complement strand
CAAGAGTATATTTAGGATTATATGAACATTATAAGAGTGTAGAAGCAGAAGTAGAACATCCAGAACCTGGGTTTGAGCTTCAAGGAGCAAAAATGGTGGAAATGGGTCGTTTCGGGTAGTATTTCCACTCGTACGCCTTGTATCTTGTTCCCGGGGCTTCAAATCTTCAAAGCTTTGCTTGAATGATGTTCTTAGATGATCCTAGGATCATATGGAGCAGAGAATGTTTGCTCAATTGGGTTATAGAAAGAAGAGATGGGGGATGCTTTGAAATGGAGGCATAATACCCCTATTTTGGAACTTGGTGACTAAGGATGCTAAGAGACCAGGTGAGGACATGTGTGGGAGCTATAGGGTGATGTGGAGAGGCTATGGGATGAGTAAGGAAGGCTATGGTGCAAGGTGGAGGTGGTTCTAGACGTTTTAGGGGTGTTTGGTTTGATTTATACATGGCTGTTTTTGGACAGCCAACATCAGTCTTGGTAAAATGGTTGCCATTTGCAAACCGTAACTCCGTTGAAGCTCAAACCAGTGAGCATTGTTAGATATTTGAGTCCTCTACAACGTTTAGTTTTACATATTTGGGGGTTACTATACAAAAATTTAGAGATAATAGCTATTTACTACAGGTGTGCCGAATCTGCGCACCTTTGCCATTTCGGCTATAACTAATTCATCCGACGTCGAATCGGGTTGATTCCACCGGCAAAAAAATGATCACAGACCCTTGGGGATACAACCTAGTGTTTTCACTTAATATCCAGATCCTATTGATATTTCTCAGATCCTATGTTTTATAGACTGATCCGATTCTGAACTAGGGCCTAGTTTTAGGTTTTAGGGTTAAAACTAGATTAGGGTTTTCTGGGTTTAATTCTTGAATATTGTTGTTGAAATGATGAAATGATGATAGGATATGATTGTTAAGAATGTTGTAAATTAAGTTATTACAAATTATTTGAGTATTGGTTTAGGTTTACAATGGATAAAAACAAAGAAACGGGTCATGGTTTAGTATTTTACTCGGGTTAGGGTTTCTGACTTTTGAATTAGGGTTTTGAGTGTAAAAATGTGTATGAAAGCTTATGAATAGAATAATTAGGGTTTACACATTGTATATTGAGTGTATTAGCTTGTACAAAAGTGGTGGTGAAGAAATTGAAGGTAAAACGGAGGTAAAACGGCTATTTTGGATATCGTGCATTAATGACTTGTATATTGTGCTTTGAAAGCTTGTACTTGACTTGTAGGGAGTTTATATTTCAAATGAAATGTTATATTACTTGTACATATGCTTTAGTAGCTTGTACATTCACTTTAGATATTAAATCTTCATGGAATTAGGGTTTAGAGGTATACGATAACGGTTTAAAGCCCGTTTTGATATAACGTTGCGAATGGTACATTATAGGAATAATGTACTTTGTAATAAGGATATGATGATATTGACTTGACATATTGTGATGTTTGCTTGACATATATGAAGACAGGATGGCCATAGATAGGTTGCGTGAGCTTGTCTACTTTAGTTATGCAAGTTACCTTGCTTAATGAGATATTGACAATGCAAGTAATGTAATAAAGCGAAAAAATTTCCCCGTATAATTGTGATAATAGTAAAATAGGTTGATGAAATTTCTTGGGTTGTTATATGCTTCGCCTGTGGCCTGCTTAATGATGACAAGGAATGGGCCCATGCTATTAAAGAAGCGACTTTCTGGGCATTAGCCCCACAGATACGTGACTTATTTGTGATAATGATACTCTTCTGCGATAGCAGACCATTGCATCTATGAGAACAAACCTAGGAACTATTATTAGAAGATATTCTCCGTAAAAAATGAAAACTATTCAAGTATCTAAACTTGCAGCTTTCGGACAAACACATCAGAAACTATTGTTTGGTGGAAATTGAAACATTGTTAAACATAAATTGGAGATCCTTAATAGACTTCCAGGACCTTCCGCGGCCAAACCCTGCATTGTTAACCCAAATGGACAACCGGCTGATTAGAGAAGCCATGGATTTTGGCATTAAGACAAGCAAGATTGAACATGACCAGCTGCATTCGTTATTAAACCCCGAACAACGCGTCATTTACTAAATTTTACACCACGTTCATTCGATCTGTCCACAATAAAAGTGGCCAGTTTTACTTTGTTTATGGGCTAGGAGGAACCAGGAAGACATTCTTGTACAAAACTGTCATTTCAAGATTAAGATCAGAACGCCTGATTGTCCTTGCGGTGGCTTCCTCATGTACCTCCTCCCATTAATTCTGCCTCTTTACTTCAATATTCGTAACGAATACCCACACATCAAGGCAACATATAACTACTTAATTGCTGACTGGCCAATTTGCTTACTGCAGGAATCGCTTCCTTGCTCTTACCAAGCGACCGGATTGCACATACCAGGTTCGTCATCCTATTCGAGCTAGTGGAAAATAGCACATGTGGCATAAAATAGAACACCCATTTAGCTGAACTTTTATAGCAAGTGCAGCTGATTATTTGGGACGAAGCACCAATGACCCAAAAATATGCTTTTGAAGCGCTCGACAGGACACTACACGACATATTGGGTAAAAAAACCCAGAAAAAAGAAACACTATTTACGGGGGAGTTACAGTTTTGTTGGGTGGTGAGTTTAGACCGATTCTCCCTGTCATACCAAAAGGCAAAAGGGCTGAGATTGTTGAAGCCTGCATAAACCATTTAGAACTATGGAAGTCTTGCAAGGTTTTCACGCTAACTCAGAGCATGAGAATCAACGAGTATTCTACAAACGGGGAAATTGATTACCAAAAAAAATAGCTTAACAAATGGGTCCTAAATGTGGGGGATGAGACTGTGGAAGCCAAAAAAAGGAAGACAAGGATGAGCCAACCTGGATTGAAATTCTAGAAGAATTCATTATTAACGTAGCAAAATCTCCTATTGAGCAGATTGTGAACGAAACATTCCCTGATTTCACAACCAGGAAAGTGATGGTGCATATCTAAAAGAATGAGCGATCCTAACACCAAGAAATGATGATGCCGATGCAATAAACGCCTATATGTTGGATAAGTTTCTAGGCCCAACAATGATATACAATAGCGCAGATGAGGTCTGCAAAGCATCAACCGATGTCCTAGAACAGTAGCACCTATATCTCGCAAAGTTTCTAAATACATTAAACTTCTCGGGAATGCCACCTCATGCACTCAACCTAAAGAAAGGACTTTTAATTATGCTCTTACAGAATGTAAACCCAAGCCAGGGTCTATGCAACGGGATACGGCTGATCATCACCGACCTAGGCCAAACGTAGGACAGACTGTATTAGTTCTGCGGATCACGCGTACATCAACAGAAACATAATGGCATTTCATAATGAAAGGGCAACAATTTCCTATCAAACCATGCTACGCAATGACAATAAACAAAAGCCAGGGGCAATCACTTAATCAAGTAGGTATCTACTTGCCAAATCTTCTGTTCAGCCACGGACAACTATATGTAGCTATATCATGAGTCACAAGCCCAGACGGCCTGAAAATCTTGATGACTAAAGACGACGACCCTGGACTAAAGCAATGGACACGCAACATTGTTTTCAAGGAAACTTTCAACAACCTATCATAACACCTTAATGTACATGGAAAGTTGTTTTGAAAGAACATTTTAGTTACCTATCGTGCCTCATTCACGTGCTATTCTAATAATGAGTGACTTCGCTTATTGTTCTATTTTCATTCGAAATCGCATTAGGTTCCTAACATTAACAAGGCTTCTATCTCTTAATCATAATCAACCTAAAAGCCAAAAGTTAAATAAACATAAAAAAACTAATGAACTTAAATTAAACAAATCAGCCAACACCTTCCTTTTAATTAACATCATAATCATGATTTTCATTACCAAACATAACATCCATACAGTTTACAAACATCCACACGGCTTCCATAATACATATAAACATAAACTACAGGGTGGGGGGGGGGGGGGGGAATCGCGGGGGACGGGGAATCTAACTAAGTTAATCCCATTACACACTATAATCCTTATCAAGATGCTAGAAATAAGAAGAAATCATAAAGAAGAAAGTAGATGGAAACAAAAAAGAAAATATTAAAAATTTAGGGAGAGTTTGGAAAGCTTACAATGATGGGAAAAAAATAACTAACACCCTTCACCAAGTGTGGTGAAGGGATATTTATACCCTTTTGCCTTAAGTGAGGCGTATGGGCTTCTAAATGGGTCGGGCTTGGCTTCTCGTGGGCTTTTAGCCCGATACATAGACAATATTAGATTACAATCCAAGCCCGTTGAACCCGACTAGCCTATTACAATACAAGACCTAGTTTGACTTTCTAAGACCGATAACATTCTTGTTTGACTTAATATAATTAAGGCTAACAATCTCCCCCAATGTATGAAGCTCATTACTTCAAACTTCTCTGTATCACTGATGACATTGAAGATATGACGTTTAACGTTTATGCTTTGCCTTATTATGGTCTTGTCTTGTTTGTAATGGCTTTGTTCATCCATGTTTTGTGATCTTGATTTTGAGCCTTTATCTTTTGACTTTGAATTCTTGAGATCGTTATCTTGCATCATCTCCTTGACTTGAATCATCTTGATTTGACTTCCTTGATCAACTTGTGCTCTTGACCAACATGCTCATACTTGTTACATTCTTGTTTGACATATGTGATTATAAGTCTAACAATCTCCCCAATTGATGATTCTTTATTTTGACTTTAGGCTCTTTTAATGTGGGAAGTAATTAGAATTAACTATCTTGACGTTGAATGATTGACTTGAAAAGCTGAGTATGAGCACAGGTTTTATGATATCCGACACGCTGGAATAAGGCTGACACACCGTCGTCTAAACCAGAAATAAGACGTTAGCAATAACAGATGAATATGGCTTAGATATATCATCTAGACTTTGGTTTGCATTAATCTCTGGTATTCCCGATTTATAGTTAAAATACTATAACCAGTGTCAGGTAGATTCAAAGAACCTCCTTGACAGGGTTTCCAGCTCAAAGCGTAGGATCTTTTAACACAGATGTATTAGATTCACCATGCTTGCTAGTTCTCATTACCGGAACGTCTCAAAGCAGACAACACGGTAAGAGTGAATCAGATAGTTACTATCTTTCTGATTAAGTCGTCAATTCAGTTACTGGACCAACATTGATATGCCATTATCACAAGCTGATTCATAATAGAATCTCGCAATCACCTACCAAAGCTTGGTTTTTGATGTTGCCTCAAGCAGGATTTCCATCCTTACTGTGAAAACTTAGTATCAACTTCGGATGTTCTGGCAAATCTCAAGAAAAATGCGTAGGACTCTTTGTTACAACGTGAAACTAAGGTGTTCAACAAGTGTATTTTGCCATTGTGTTCCTCAAGAGATTTATACTTTGGATCTCTTCTTGCTCCTAGACTCGATTTTGTGCACTTTTGGTTTATAGTAATCGAGGCTGAACAGACTGCCACCTATTCAATAGCAACAATCTCGGGAGTGAGATTTCAATAATAACGTGTGTAATATCCGTGACAATTGAGACAAGTTTCTTCTGAGAGAAACCCGAATGGCTAGGAAGGGTTTCCATTGCATCGACAGAGTCTATGTTACTATTCTTCAAAATCATCAATCATCTTTTGTGATTTTTGATAGATTAGTATTGACCCAATTTTTGCCTAAGGTGAAAGGAGGGCTTCATACTTTTCACCCTTTATCCATACATTTCGTTTTTAATTCTTAACCCCTTTACAATGCATACCAAGACTCATTACTAACACCCTTTGTTGCATTGTTCCAGTGTTAGCTTAATCTTATCGCATTTTTCCTTATTCATATTCATCTCCAATCATACCTAAGGACTTCTAATTCTAACTATAGAGTGTCCATGGGTAGATCCCTTGGATTTTGGTTGGATCATAGGACTTATACCTAACCTTAACCACCTTTATGACTTCAGAATCACATAAAATTAATAGGTTGTTAGGTTATAAGATCGAACCATAAAACTTTTTTCTGACATTGTTATTTTCAAATACTCATCCCTACACAATGCTATCGAGAATTTCAAACAGTTTAGCACATAAGGAAAGAGTTCACTTAGATCTTAAAATCACATTCTTTCTATAACCTAATTTAATCATATTTTCTCTCCCTTATTTTAAATAATAAAACACTTAGTAATTGAAAATACCAATTGTTTAAAAATTTGATATGAAAAATTCCCATGGGGAGAAAAATTATACCACGATAAAAGCAAAATTCAGAATTTCGAATAGTCTCCCCATCAACATAATATGTGGGATCCAATTTTATAAAACTTCAAAAGGAATGAAAAATTGATATGACACCACAAAATGTTTGAAGACGGAGTGAGAAGCCTTAGTGAACATGTATATTAATACTATGACATAATAATTTTCCCACATTTTAATTTCACAGAATGTGTTTTGGGATACAACAATTGACTTTATGAGATTATTCCCACACATTAAGAAGGCTTTGTATTAAAAAAACGCACGCCCCTTAGAAATTGATTACACATACAATGGACATTCTATCTGATATCTACAATTCTTTGAAAAAATATCGAGGAAGGGAGTGTTGAACACACCATATTAACAAAACCCACTTTTTATGGAAAAATACCCACAAAACTATTGTAACAATTTGACATATTGAAAGATTCTCTTTATGAAAAAATTGAGTTCAACGATTTAAAAAACATGAATAGAAGACTTCTCTTCTATTTTAGAGTAAAGTGCACTGAAGCTACACATCCCTGATAACATTTGAGACCCGAAGTTATACACTAATGGTACATAAGCATTGAGAAAAATTTAGAAATAACATTTTTTGAAAGTCATTTGAAACTCCTGATAGAACTTCATTTTACACTCCCGATGTCCCGTGAAAATCAACATACCAAGGTATGTAAATTTTTATCCGAATCCCAAGAACATGTCGAGAAGATTCTTTTTGGAATTTTTTGAATTTTTCTCTGATTTTAAATATTTTGATTTCTAGTTTTTTATTATTTTTCTATTTTCTTTTTTACATTTTTTTTTTGAAACAAAAGTAACCAGAGAAATAAAAAATAATTATAATTGATGTTTGATGGATCAAGCAGATTCAATAGCAAACCACCAGTTCATCTTGATGTCAAACATCTCATACTTGATTCATCTGACAAGATACTTAAACCTATCTTCCGGTAAAGCTTTAGTAAACAAGTCAGCTAACTGGTATTCAGTTCTGACAAAGAATAATTCAACAATACCCTTTTCAACGTGTTCCTTTATGAAGTGATATTTGACATAGATGTGTATGTACGAGAAGGCTAGACTTGATTGCACGAGATGGCTTATGGCTGCCTTTATTCACAATCCTAGATTATTTTAATCAAAGTGGAGCCATAATCTGTGAGCTGAGTTCTTAACCATAGAAACTTGTGCGCAGCACGCAGATAAAGACAATACTCGCTTCAGCTGAAGACATTTGAAGAGAGTCCTGCTTTTGATGACCAGCTGATTAACTTATCACCACCTAGAAAATGTATGCCACCAGAAAGTGCTCTAACGTGACTCAAGACAGCCCGCATGATCCGAACTAAAAAAAGGCATTTAGTTCAAAACCGGTGTCCCTTCGGAATACTATAGAACCCAAGTTTAATGGAGTCCTTTAAGTTACCAAAAGATCCTTTTAACCACAGTAGATGTTTCTCATCGGTTTTGCTTGATAGCGAGCACAATAACATGTTGCATTACAATATCTGGTCCTGCTTGCTGTTATGAACATGAGTGCTCCGACCATACAACGATATATGTTTGTGGTTCGACCAGAGTATCCACTCAAGTCAGCATCAAGGTGTTTTTGTACATGAGTACCAATGCTAGCACATGAGGTCATACCATGCTTTTTTTTAATCCTCTTCTAGCACCTTATCTTGGTTTATAAAGATACCAGAGGGATTGGAGGTCTGAATTCCTAATAAGAATTTCAGCTCCCCCATCATAATATTTCAAACTTGCTGTGCATTGTTTTTTTCCAAATGTTTTGAAAGTTATGGGTTCGTATAACTAAAAATTAAGTCATCAACTAAATTTGCACAAGCATTATGTCATCCCAATGTATTAATTTATGAATAGAATGGAATCATATGGAACCTTTGAGAATCCTTCGGATACCAAGAAGTTGGAGAGTTCATCAGTACCATGCTCTCGGAGCTTGATTGAGACCATGATACATGCTAACCTATATAGACGGAAAACTTTGTCAGGAAGATTATGGTCAACAAATCCATCTGGTGGTTACGTACACTTCTTCCTTTAGAGGTCCGTAAAGAAATGTTGTATTTAACATCCAATAAGTACACTGTTAAATAGATTTGTGTGCAGACTACGCAATGAACCAAACGAACAAACTTCCAACGAGCAACGGGTGCAAAAGACTCTTCGAAATCATTCCTTCCTTTTGCGCATATCCCTTATCCACAAGACGAATTTGTTAATGAATGACAGTTATTTTCCTCCTACGTTAGTTTATTTTCCGAGAGCCCATTTAAGATATTAATGACGATTTTTGTAAAGCGGTCTCTCGACTAATTCCCATACATCTAGTCGGATCAAACTTATGAAGTTCTTCTGCACTTGATTCAATCATGCAAATCACAGGCCGATGGCTTCTTTGATGTTTCTTTGGTTCGTTTCGACTCACCATGAGTGCGAACATACACATTCTCTCCATCTGTTTTCTAAGCTGACGTCATTGTTCTAACGTAATTGATTATAAGGATTTCAATGACTTATCTAATAGATGATCTTTTATTCAACGTTTGAGCCTGAAGGTAATGTGTTGATAAAAAGTATTCATGTTTATGAATCAACATGACGAGACGATGCCTCCCCTTGTTCTTGTACCGGTGTACTGAAGATGTTGATAAATTACAATCGTCGTCAAATTGTGCATTTTCTATATTTGTTTCTGCTTGGATAAAGGTTCTCAGGGTGCACTGACAGTTAAGTACATAGTTGGAGTTAGATGTGTATGAGAATGCAAAGTTCAATGTGTAGGTGGTACGCAACATTGGTTGTTTGATATATGAAAGTGTGAGATTGTTATGTATGTACGACAAATATCAGAAACATCATCACCATTCACAGCGGAAGACCATAGGACCCAGAACCTGAGATTTCCCTTGAGATAAATTCACAAACATCGAACTAAATATGCCAAATCATCTCATTTGACGATGTTACGTGTCTCATGCAACTTGATGGAACATTTTCATTGACTTCATGGACGGGACTGTACACTGTCATGTGTCAAGTACCGTTGGATTGAACATTGAGTGACCGGGGTCGAGAACTTACTTGATCTGACTGCCCATTATGAGCAATTCGTCAAAGTTAACATAATTGTTTTCAACTATCACTCTGTATCTCCTTGATAAATACCCTGAAAGCCTTTGACTGTAGTAGGAATACCCTACAAAAATACATACATCACCTATTTCCTATACATTTTATCAAGATTATTATCACCAACTTTGACGATGTAGCAAAGAAAACAAAGATGTGAAAGAACTTGACTGACGTTTTATCTGGGCATTGGAATGTGATATGGTAAAGTGTTTTCCTCATGTCGAGGAATTACAAGTGAATGGTTTTTGAGTAAAACATGCTGTGGCAATTTGCTTCACGCCAGAAGAATAAAGGAACTTTTAGCGGCGCATAGCATTGTTCGAGCAATCCTCAACCATAGTACGAATTCTGTCTTTCGACAACGCCATTTTGTCAAGTGCTCGAGCAGTTGACGTTTCGTGTCTTATTCCACTTTGCAAAGGTAATCATGAAGAGATTTATGAAGAAAATCCGTGCCTTTGTCAAGTTCAAACTGTTGTAAACTTGATCATGACGTCCTCTTTGGACATGTGTGAGTAAATCATGAAACTCCAGGTGTTTTTGTCTTTAGACCTCCAAGAAGTGGTCCAAGTTAACGGTAGAGTCATCAACAATTACGAGACATACTTTTTCCATTATGCTTTCTACCCCATTGGGACCACAAAGTCCATGAGTAGAATTGTAACCGTCTTTTTAAGTCGGGTTGTCTTAGTGTGCATAGACTTTCTTTTTTGCTTTCCCCACTCACAAGAAAACACAGATATCTTTGACGAATTTCATCTTTGAGGCCATTCACAATAGTATTCTTTGAAAGCCAAGTTTGAGGTGTCGAAGTTTAAATGAGATAGACGACAATGCATAACCATGCTTAGACGATTGTTTGCTTTTAGCCATTATGCAAAATTAGATTGGGAGTTGCTGGACTCTTTGCAGAGAAATGGAATACAAATCTGTGCCACGAGAACCTGTGAGAAGATCATTTCCCTTCAAATCATGGATATAACATGTAGACTTCCAAAAAGCAACTTCCAAATCCGCATCACAGAATTGACCAATGGAGAATAAATTATGATTAAGCCCTTTGACGTAATAAACCCGTTTGATGGTAATAGTTCCTTGAACCAAACTCATGAACCAAGAATTGGTGCAACTTGATCATTCCACTTCATCGAACCAAGAAATTTGTCCACAAAATTAGTTAGAATTTTGAGTATTTCCGGTCCATGTGCATGAGCACCAGAGTCGACATGAATTAGAATATCTCTACGAGCTACAAAAAGAATTGAAGAACATATGGATATAGACAACAGTGGAACACCTAGGAGTCTTATGTTCCAAAATATTAGCATTTCTAGATGCATTTCCAGAGCATACTAACTTATTGTGGGTTAACATTAATTTCCTATTTGAGACTTAGGTTTCCAATTGTATCCGGGTGGTGTATACTTAGGATACCACCAACTGGATGTCTTACTAACTTGCTCGTAAATCTTCCTAGTTGTGTTTCTAAATTTCTTGACAGTGAAGTCTGTTGCAATGGTTTTCTTACTGGATGTTGCAACAGATTAGTTCACATTCTGCTTGGGTTCTCTAGTACTAATAGGCACAACCATTGGTTGCCTAGTCCTAGAATTCACGCCATTGATAAAATGTAGAACACACAAATCATGATTGTCATTCAGCACACACTTTCCACAAGTAACACAGACAAAGTTAACATTCAAGGTCTTAGCATTCAAACTGTCATTACACGCAGTTACAGACGTTTTATTATTTGAAAACTTAAACTTCCTACGGTGGTCTTCTACTTCTTGCTTCTTCCCTTGACTATTGTTAGACATGACTCTATCTTCCAGATGATTGCTCTTAAGCTGTGGTCTGCTAACACTAGTATTGGGAATTACTCCTTAAGAAAGACACGCGTTTGTTAGGTTTCCTAATGTTCTGAATGCAACTGAGTTGTTTCTCTAGTTTGATAGGCTTTGTGTGCACTTTATACATTCCTGGTGCAATCACATTTGTGTTCTTAACAATTGGCAACATATTCTGAGGCAAAATCTGTGCAGTGACTATTTTTGAAAAATCATTAGACACATTTTGTGTGGTAACTGGCTTTGACTTTGAGAAATCTTTCTTTGCAAGAGAATCTAAAAAAATAGCTGGTTTACCTAAAATGGATTGTCTTTGACTTTTAAAAGCATTCGGTTGTCGAATAACCGATGATTTTTCAAACTTAGTTTCCACATATTTTCCTTTCATCTTTTCTATGAGTTTTTTCAACTCACTTATTGCAATTCCTTTGTCTTGTAATTGAGCTTTCAAGTCTTGAATTTCAAAATATTGTTCACGTTCTTTCAGAAATACGTTTGACTGATTTTCTTTGAAAGATTTGTCATTTTTTATCTTTTCTTTGCACTGTTGTAAATCAAGTTCAAGATTAATCGCATGTTTCTGAAGTGCTTCAAAACTCTTTGACATTGTTCTACTTTTTGAAAGCTCTTTTTCAAGATGTTCACATTTTTCCCAGGTTTCTACGTAATCACATTGCAAATTAGTAAATTCATCCAGATCAGTGTACACACCAAGTATTGCATTCATGTGATCAGCATAGTAATATTCCCTTGAAAGTCGGTCGATTTCATTCAAAAACTGTGTTTTTTGAGTTTCTAGTTGAGATTTGAGAGTGTCTAAACTTCATGTTCAAGAGAATTAACGTATCTCAAATCAGCAACCATTTCCTCTTTCAAAACACAAGGAAACTTTTCTAAGTCCGTAGTGAGTCCTGCTAATTTGGGACCAAAAAAAATTTCCTTCTATTGTGTTTTGAATGAAAGGATCGATGTTACCAAAATATGTTCTTTTGGCAATTGTTTGTTTGCAACGTTTCACTCCATCAAAAATTGTGTCAACACTCTTTTTAATCTTGAAAAGTTCTTTAGAGCTTTTACACTTTTTTTCCCAAGGGAATTGATTCATCCATTCGTTTTTCTAACCAAATGTGTTTGTTTAGAAAAGACTCTTTTGAAAATTCCTTAAAAGAAGAAGTATGACACATCTTTGACGTATTGGAGAAATAGTGTTGTTCAGCCGACTTTTCTCGTTGTGGAACGAACAAATCATAAAGATTTATTCAACTGATCATAATCAAACACTGTCTGATAAATCGCTTAATTATTGACGCGTTTCTTTTCACTACGAATCGTTTTAATCATAATCATGTTCAAACATTAAACTCATGGATTGATCATTGTAAGCAACCTAATATCATACAGATGAGTGGATTCGCTCTTTGATCTTTCTTGAAGGAACTCAGGTTTTGCAAAACTCGTTTTGTAAGCAAATACGATTAACATAGTTCATTATTTGAACAATTGCCATTTTTATATACAATATCTTTCAAAACCTTACATTGTTTTCTTAAAGCATTGACTTTATCAAGTTCCATCTTCCAAGTTTTTTAAAGCTTAATATGAGCCTTCTTTTGCATTGTTGACATTCTGAATGGTGTTCCTGAAGTGCAGCAAAGGCCCTCCTTTTTCATATCTGGAAGTCGTTTGATTTAAATCATTTATATTTTGAGTATATGCAATTAGATGGAACTTTTCAAGGAATCGATTTTTATGACATTAATCCCCTTTAAGCTTTGCACAATCGAATTACCACCTTTGACGCATAATTCACATCATTATACATATCAAGTTCATGCTTGGAACTTCAAAGGTCTTATAAACATCAACTGATAAGTCCTTGTACAGTTCATTGTTTGCTTCTTTGAGATGGTTATTTGATGAATCTAAACTTTAAATGTTCTTAGTTTTTTGAAACCCTCACTTTCCCCTTTTAAATTTCTCCACTCACTCCCTTGTTTGATGATTCCAAAAATTTATTTCGGTAATTTGTTGTCATTAATTTCACATTTTAGTGTTCTTGAATTAAAGAGCAAGCAAATCACGTTCTTGATCCAGAGCATCAGATTTCATCCGGTCCAACCTGAACACACATAACATATAATCCAATGAATCAATAGTGATATTGGTGTTCACCATGATTCCCCAGAAAATGATGTCATTACAAGGATTCAGATTGCTTAGGATGTTCATTTTCCAATGGCAAAACCACATTATAGGTTGTCAAATATTATTTTGTAACCTTATGCATTGGCTCATCATCAAAGATTCGTCCCAGAATGTGCAACCTTGATCTGGATTAACCTCTTTGAAGTTTTTAGTGCCATGTACATATAAAGTGCTTTCCAATACCTGTTCTTCAACTCATCAATATAATCATCCTTCTAATCAGCTTGTTCTTCACAATTCAACTGAACCCCATCTTCATCTTGTTTACACAATAAACAACTTTTCCTTGTGATAGCTGCATCCTGTAACTCCGTTTCGGTTTCTAACATTTTCCCTTGATACATGCCATATTCCTTGTAAAAAAATTTTTTTATAACGACTGAATCCCAGACTTCTTTCACTACCGTGAGTACCTACATTTTCCCTAGCCCAACAACATAACTGGCCCTATGATTACATAACCCAGTTCCTCTGTTGATTCTTAGAGAATTATCTTGATTAGCTCTACTGGTGTTTGATGAAGTTCAAAGGTTGTTGTTGGTAGTTTTGTAGATTATCTTGAACGAGAGGAGAAATTTAGCCATGAGTTAGACAATCACCTTTCCTTTGTGACATTCCTCATCTTCATAACCGTAGCAGTTTCTGGGTCACAAGTAGGAGCAGAAGGGTAACAATTGATTTTCCTCGGTTTCTGGTCGACTGTTGCGGATCAGGTGAGGAATAGTTGAGTGTTGTGCGTAAGGATGGTTTTAATGATGGTAACTTGTTGTTTGTTGAGCAACAAGTGCAAGTAGATTAGCAGTACGTGCTAGTCTTTCAGTTCTTATCTCATTGACTCCTTCTGGTGTTGGCTCCCAGACTGACATAAAGCTTGTGATATGAGACAGTCTTCAGCTCTTGACTCTGCTTAACAAGTGTCACAAACCTTTTGCCATTCTGATTGTAGTTGAAGTAAGAACTGGACATTCACTTGATGATTTGTAACATCACACTGATTTCTGACAAGCTCATTCATCATCTTGTAGAACCTTGAGTAATACGATTCAAGTGATTCACCATCCCGTGTATTGAATTTTCCCAAACACCCAATAAAATGGTTTCAAGATACTTGAACATTGATTGATTCACCTGTTACAACCTTTCAATGGCTTTCCACATTTCACATGCATTTGGACAAGCATCAACTATGGAGTAGATATCGTTATCTATCCCTGAGAGAAATGATCTGAACGGGCCTTCAGCTACAGCAACTTAGTTGATCTCGTAGTCTTGTTCAACATTACTAATAGTTCTCTCCATAATACCTCTCTGTATTGTTTCCAGACAACCTTCAGCAACTAGAACTTTTTCTCAGCCCATTGATACTGTAAGGTGGATTTTAGAGACAATAAATGGATGAGTTTCACTGTTCGGTTTGGTGTCAATGTAGCTCTCAGATTCTGGATTTCCTCACTGAACGTAATTACCATGGTTCCAACATTGGTGGAACATCTTTGCTACCTGCTTCTATTGATAGCATTATGAAGAGCATTTGATGATTGAGTTGCAAATTTGGTCTTTGAATTGACATCTGATTGACATTGTGAATGAATATCGGATCTTAAGTGTTAATGAAGGTGGTTTGATTGTGGTTTATAAATGAATATAACGTTCATGGGATTTTTACAATCTTTGATTAATACTAAAGAAAAAAAATCTTATCTTTCGCGGGATTTGACAAAGTCATTGAAGAAACCGTGAATGAATATTATTTGACAGTTCAAGTATGATTACTGTTGACTGTTGGTTTATTGGTTGTGTTATGTTTGTGTTGAAAGTTAATTGTCCAATATAAGTCTGATATAAAGTCCAAAGGACCATGTAATAGTCCCCCCCCTTGAAGTTTAGATATGACTATGGTGTAAGAGTATTTGAATAAACGGATGATAGAATAGATTCCCAACTTTGGACAAAATACCACGCCTGAAGCGCGGAAATTAGGTATTCAAATAGATTCCCAAATGCGCGTAAGGTCGAAAAAACATTTTGGGAAATTAGGTTTTCAAAACAAGGTTTTCAATGGACAAAACGCAATGACTTTAGTCCACAACACAACCTATCTTTGATCAAAAGGCAGTCACTTTTTTCTGATCAAAACGCAAAGAAAACCTCTAGGCCAAAACGCAACATAGTCTTGATCAAACGCTAGTGACATTCATGTTAATCAAAACGCAATGTCTCTCTTAGAGTGCAAAAACCGCAATGCTACTTTTTAGCAAAACGCAATGACTATAAATTAGGCATAGTAACGTCAAGTCCCAACAGCAATGATGGTCATTCAAAACGCAACCTGTGGAGACAAAACGCAACACAAAAAAAATATCAAATCGCAGTGACTTGAGAATCAAAACGCAACGACTTGAGATCAAAACGCAGCGACTTGAATCAAAACGCAATGACTTGAGAATCAAAACGCAGTGACTTGAGAACCAAAACACAGTACTAGAAGAAACCAAAACGCAATTGATTTTAAAGCCCAAAAAGCAATGTCTACCTTTTCAAAACGGCAACGTCCTTTGTAACCAAAACGCAACGAAGAACAACTCTTGTATACCCAAAACGCAACGACGAAAAAGAAAAAAAATTTCTTCTTACTTTTATCTAAACCACGAAATAAGTTGTTGAACTTATAACTGATACAGTGGTGATGTTCAAATCACAAAAGTACACATCTTTAGTACATTAAGCCCAGAAATAAAGATCAAAAGATAGGTATTTTCTGCGTATTTATCTTTTACGAACCAAAAGAAAGAAAAAAAATAGTCACGATTTTGATACAAGCAAACACTAAACACCCCTTGGCGAGTGATACCACATGTTATCCCACTAGTTTAATCCATTACACAACTAAAGATCCATTATCAAGATGCTAGAAAATAAACGAAAACTTAGATAGAGAAAAAAGTAGAAGAGCGAAACAAGAAAAGAAAATTAGATATGGGAGAGTGGGAAAGTTACAAGTGGATGGAAAAAAATAACTAACACACCTTCACCAAGAGTGGTGAGGGATAATTGTACCCTTTTGGACCTTAAGAGAGGCGTAAGGTCTTCTAAATGGGTCCGACTTAGCTTATCTCGGGGCTTTTAATCCCGATACAGTAGACACAATAGATTACAATCCCAGCCCGTTGACCCCGAGCTATCCAATGTACAATACAAGACCTATTTGACTTTCAAGTACCAGATACATCTTGTTTGACTAAAAATAATTAAGGCTAACAACACAAAAGCAAAAGATAAACCATATCACCTGATTAAAATAACATAACCACCTGCAACTAAACATACATTCATAACAGAAATAACATAATCATACCATACTACATAATTAAAAAACATAAACCTTTAGCTTAATAACATAATTTTCATATTATAAAACCTTCATAACATCCATTCATACATCCAGAACTAAACATAACGGTCATCCATACAATGTCATAATGGGATGCAGCATTCCATTTCAAACAACCAATCATTATAGGAATTTTAAACATCTGAATATCTCAACACCATATTATTATTTATTCTTAAATCAAAAACTTCAGTACATAACGAGAAACACCAAAAACAACTGTTATTCAACCAAAATAAAATTGATTACTCAGAATCAGGACATATAGAACAAAACAGCAGCAATTAACAACGCTTAATCCTTCACTTCCATATCAGCCACGAAACCAGCCTTCAAACTCACCCTAACCTGAGCACGTGCCAACAGTGTTTCCAACTCCTCAAGCGTCATAGCATCACGAGCAACGATGACTCTCATATGCTCCAAAGACTTTGCAGCACCTTCCACCTCTCCTACCGCCTCTAATTCGGCTACCAGCCTCCGCTTCTTACTCGATGAGATCCTTAGTGAAAGGCAGAGATTGCGCATCAATCCAGCAAATGATTCATCCTCACCACATGAATGACCACACACATACTTCATCTTATCCGCTAAATGAGGGGATTCAGCAACCTCAGACAACTTATCCAAAATAAAAAATGGCCCCATGTATACCAAATACGGCTGAGAAACTAAATATGCAGGTATGATACAATACTTTGCACCTTAACTTACATATGAATAGGAACAGTTAAGAGCCTTTAATCTACCAAATGGAAATTCAGAAGACATAACTATCAATGTAATTAAGGTAAAGAGCCAACCATTTGTAACTCCTATAGCTTTTACTTATTGAATTAATGGAACATGGTCTAAAAAGGTAAACAGTCATCTGCTTTAATTACTTACCTGTGACCAGTCTCTATATCGGCTATAACTCAAGAAAAACAAATTATTATACATTCGTTGTGCAGGTTTACTACATGTTATTATACGTTTGTTGTACAAATGGAGAGATTGATACATCAAATAAACAACTGCACACAACCAATTGCACAACAACTACGTGTCCTATTTATGATTTATATGCCCTACACAGATTAATTTATCAGATTCTAAACACTCATTACAAAAGAAGGCTTTAATGACAAGATGGGCTCACCTTTGCCAAACTTCCAGCGGTAACATATGCATCGAATTCCTCAAAATGCACATACCAAGCAACATAATCAACCTGTACACGCAAACACAACAACATTACTTGGCCAATACGTAAACAATCTAACATGCAGCCTCCAATCTCACAATGTAGAAATACATATCAAATAAAACCTACAATTTATACTATTAATTATAAACATACCAGGCACCAAACATCAAACCAACAAAAGTAACAAACACCGCTAACCACTTCTGAACTTTATAATCATGCATAAAACTTGGACACAACCTAAAATGGAACAAACACCATAAACCACTAATGAACTTCATAACCATGACTTAATGTTAGACAAAACTTCAAGTTTACACCTTTCAAAGAAAAGAAACTGTCAACAGAACTCAAATTTACTAAATCTATAAATAAAGCCACACAACGGCCAACTTTTCAAAAGACTAACAATTACTATATTCGTAAAAGCAGCAAAACAGCCGCCAAGTCTCTGACAAACAATAATACAACTATGGACGCTAAATATACTACTATCATTGGAGCAACCTGGAGCAATCTAAAAACTACAACACTACATTGCCGCCGCAATATTGTTCGCAAACTCATTATTCAATACCAAACGCAACAAAAACCCTATCTTTACTCATCTCGACACAACATGGGAACAACTAAATTAAGCATCACTGACATTTCCTACATTTGAAACAAACACGGCTGTTTATCAAGCAAAGGAAAATCAACTACTCCTTACACAGATCGTGCCTCTCAAATCGCTTATTGTTAACAACACGCATAAAGACACCATACTCCTGACAACCGCGTAACATCTACATAACTTGCACCATTAAACATAACTAACGATTGCTACAAATTGCAAAATATAATCAAAATGCTTTAAACAAAAGAACCTAAAACAAAACAACAAACACATTACTTTTAATAAACACGTTAACTTTCATTAGTGTTGATCCCTTTTGAACAGATCTTACTTAGCTTGTTAAAGCTTGGTTGTGTTGGATATATCCAAAACAACTATAGTAGAAACTAAGATTGTGAATACTACAAACTATGTGGAATCTAGCTTGTAATACTAAGAAGAATAATGAAATAGTAAAACAAGATCTTGCTAAACTTTCAATATATTAAACATAATCAAAGTTACAGAATAACCTTGAAACTAACTATATTTGCTATGAAAACTATATAAAACTTGATATTTAGATCTATGTCGTAGGGTTCCTTTTATACACCAAGGAAACCTTAATTGGCTTACAAAACGCGTCAAGTGATTAATGCATATCTATTCCTAATATATCTCATGCATATCACTTTAGCAATACTAACTATATAACTAACAGTACTAACTATTATAACTAACAATACTAATAAACTAACAGTACTAATATTTTGTATTGGCATTACTAACTATAACACTAGCAGTACTAACTTAGCTTGGCAGTACTAAGTCTTCTCTTGGCATTACTAAGTTGAACCAGCAATAGAAACTTATAGAAGCCCTCAATTCCTAACAATCCTCCCCTAAACTTGTAATTTACCATCAAATCATCAAGTTTCTGAATTAAACCTTCTGTGTTGAGAGGATGCTTCCAAACACTTTACTGTCTTGGTCTGTTTGCTAGTATGATGATTTTCTTTAAAAGCTCATCTGCCATCTCTGAATATTGATCCACTTGCAGCTTGTTACACAACATCAAAGTCAAAATCCCTCTTGTCAGTGGATAATTTCTCAACCAATATGAAGATATCATGTCCTCTATTTTTAGATATGTGGTGAACACCACATGTATCATATAACCTCCATGTCAAGATACATGGTGAACACCACATGTATCATAAAGCCTCCATACCAAAGGATCATGCATATACCTTTGAAGCTTCCACAGAATATCATCAATATCAGGTTCAAACAACCTCTTTAATTCAACCCATAATGATCTTTCCTTATCATCAGTAGGATCTATTGAACTAAATCTTTCTTTAACCAAACTCCATAGCTTATCCAGGTCATCTCTATCAAATTTCTTCAACATATCATCAAAAGTCTGATAACTTCTATATGGTTTCCAACTCTGATAATTCTCCAATATTTTCTTATGTCTTTATAGTAAATTTCCCAGTCAATTATTGGATATTTGACCTGTAATGCTTCAACATAAACTTCTTCCACTGGAACTACCATCATTATCTGTTGTAAATCCTCTTGTGATAGCTCTTTTTCCATTTCTGCTGAATGTTCTTCACCTGATCCTGAAGCTTTTCTAATCTTTTGTCTTTTAACAGGCTTTTCTAAAACTTCTTGACCTGGTCTTTTCAATCTTTGAACCTCAAACTTAGAATTCATAGGCACAAAAGATTGTACTCTCCTCATAGTAGCTTCAAAATTTTCTTTAACCTGCTCAAACGAAAGTGACTTCAATTGTTTAATAGAATAACCTCCTTCTTGGTTCTTGATGTAGTTTGACATGTAATCCTTTTGTTGAGCAGGAGTCATTGGCTTGTTCCTTTTAGCTTCATCTCTTTGTCGAGCAAA
>BQNB010111846.1:0-18163 GCA_026074375.1 Tanacetum coccineum | reverse complement strand
GGAGTATTTGATCGACTGTTTTGTTTTAACGATTGAAGGTGTCTTGAGTGAATTGTATTTATGTCACACTTAGCCCAAGTGTTGAATCATTTTGCGTAATTACCACACAACCATAATATGAGATAACAATTTTAGTAAAGTTAACGATTTTGGTAAAGATAACGGTTTTGGTAAAAGATAATGGGTTCGCTATAAGATAATGGTTTTGAGATAAAAAGTAAAAGTTTAATGATAAGAAAAAGGGGGTTTTGTAACGGTATTGAGAATCTTGGTGTGTGTAAAGACGAACACTTGTATAATAAGACAACTTTGTACAAACATTAATTAAGTGTCGTAATTGACTAGGTCATGGTCGGGTACTGTTGTGCGCTTACGTTGAGATTATTTGTGCTATTTGCATTTTGCTATTGTGGTGAGTTCTCGTAGCCCCATTTTTCTACTGTTTTTTTCCATTGGGGGAAAATGATACTCAAATGTGTTTTGAAATGTTTTTGGAAATTAAACTGTGCGAAATGTGGTTTTGTTTTTGGGACAAGATATGTGCTTATGACTGCTATGTGAATATTATGTGATGCATGATTATTTGGATCGGATGGGTATGCCTACCCAGTATTTGTGAGATTATTAGATCGGATGGGTACGCCTACCCAATATTTGTGTGATTATTGGAACGGATGGGTACGCCTACCCAAGTTTGTGTGTGGTCCTGCCCTAATTTAATGCTCCAGCTGGTAGGCCCTTTTGGTGCGTAAGTGACATATGGTATTTGACTAGCGGGATGCCAAGCCATGGTTTGCTTGCATATATTCACTGTTATATAGCACTATTGTCCACTGTTTGAAATATTGGCACAACTTTTGGGTTTAAAGTCAAACCTACGAGCTCACCAACATTATTGTTGACGTTTTTGAGTATCATTTTCAGGTGTGTCAATCAAAGGTATGTGAATGGTATTGGAAGAGCAAAGATGGGTTTTGATTGTTTGATTTTGTCAAGTCTTAACTTGTAAAATTTATGTAAACCCAAGTTTCATTCTTGTAAATTATAAAGTGTATAATCTTGTAACTTGTGCGATGAATGGTATCGTCGCATCCCGTGTTTCCGCCACTGACGGGGTGTGACAGTTTTAAAGGCGACATTGTAGCCAACATAACCGTCTCCAATCGGGCGTGGCTGGTGTATATGAGCCAAGTGGGTCAGACTCTATGGTGACTCAGACCGGTCAGGCGAATGACGTGGCTCAAGCGGATGTGGTTAACCCTGACGGTTCAGGGGTTGGTGGCGAGGTTGGCGGGTCTGAACCGGATGAGGATTATTGAATCCTCGATTTGATAGTTGTGCCATTTTATGAGTCAACATCTGTGACGGGTCAGGCTAGGGAGGCAAATGCTGCTGGCCGTCAAATGGATATGGTGACCAATCAGAACCCCATGGACTCATTTGTCACACCCCCATTAGATCTTTTAAATATACTTGCTCTTTGTAAAATCCACTGCCTCCACAATAAATAAGTTTTGTGATTCGTGGGTACAAGAGAATAAAAAGGGTTGTGGTTGTGACATTTTCGTGGAAGGGAAAACAACAAATGGATTCACGTTAGATGTGTTGGAGTTGGAACAACTCACATAAGATTGTTGTAGTTGATGTTTATGTTTTTTAAGAAGATAAAGAACAAGAGAGGTTTGATATTGATTTGGTGTAGATAAAGAGGGGAAATAAAAATTGTGGATTGTAGGTTAAGAATAAGTTTGGTGTTTTTCGACTTGCGACCCTGGAGCACGTTTTCCGGCAACGATATAGGGCGGTGGTGGTTTCTGTTTTAGTGGCGGTGGTGTGAGGGTGTGTTTGATTGGGTCTGCATAATAATAAAAAATAGTGATGGTGATATGTGGTGGGTTGGGAGTTTATGTGGTAATGGAGATATATGATGATGGTGATTAGAGATGAAGATAAAGTAATTTAAAAGAAAAAAATCTGAAAAAAAAGAAAAGAAGGGTGATTTCGTCATTTCAGTTCGACAAAGGACTAAAAGTGAAACCTAAGGTTTCCTACACGGACGATTTTTGCAATTTCGATACCACGCGGACCAAACGTGCAATTTGGCCAAACCAGAAGGACGATTTTTGCAATTTACTCTAGATATAGCCCTTTTTAACTTTGTAAACCAATTAATATAAATCAAGATCAAGTTTTAATTAATTTTTCATGACAAGAATGCATGTTATTGTCATGATTTTTAAAATAAAAGAATTAATTAAAAGAATTAAAAGAATTAATTTTTCATAACCCATAACATCAAACGAATGACTCTTGATGCCACTGTTGGGATTTATTAATCTAGTAACCGAGTACGCATCGGATGGATCTGGTTTGATATTATGAATTAACAAATAAATAACCACGTACTTACTAACCTTTAATCAATCGAGTTACTAAAATGATTGATGAATCTTGATCTTGAATTTTTTTTCTTGAAACCATTAGTGATTAAATTATCACATATATGGAATGCATACATTACATGTCCACGCAATACGTTAGGATGCTAGTGCTTACTTCACGAATAACAAACTAACAACACATGTTGTTCATGCTTGAACCGATCCAAAACCCTAAGTTAGGTTTATTAGTTGTGCCGAAACCCTAGAAGTATTTAGGGCTCGAAATCCGGTCGTGGGTATTGAGGAGAGATCAAAAACCAATATAGGGTTTGTGTTTATGATAATGGATCGGTTGGAATGAACACCTGAGGGGTGTTTATATAACCTTCCAACTTGTCCTCCAAGTTAAACGATCACCTCCTCAACTTCCCAAAAACCGACAACAAACCCCCTCCGAGATCCTTCTAATCGTCCGATCAAGGGCGAAGGGATCCGAGAGTTTGGTTTTCGTACATCTAAGTCCCTCTCTTGTATTTAACGCATATTAAGTTAGTTTATAACGTCTAACGGTTAAACTAACGATCGTTAAAACATTTCGTGAAACATATTAGTACTATAATGAATAAATATACGTAATATGTAATTATATAATAAACGTATCCTCTGTGTATACGTGTGTGCCCCTTGATAGACTCACATATTTCTTAGCCGTATAAATAATTACAATGTAACGAACACATTCCAACAACCATACCCGTCCCCGACAGAATTAGGTATGTTGTGGTTGAAAAACTTTTTTATCCACCAATTTCTTTTTATCTTATGAAAATTTTTGAATATTTTTTAAAGCTTGTTTATATAGTACGCGGTTATAGCTATAATAATCGTAATGTTTTAACTTTTAACATCTACAATCTAAATAAACCATTAATTTTGGTAGCTACAATTTCACAATTATCATTACCAACAACACTAGCATAAAAACAACTTAAGAACCGAAACACAAAAAACCACTAAAATTACAAAAAATCACCTCAAGATCCATACCATAAAGGTTAAAAAATAGCTCTTCTTCAAAAACTCACTCGATATGTCTCTTTGGTCATCGTACTAAAGTCACTTCTCACGATCTCTCTGTTTTTCTCTCTCTTTATTATATATATCTACTAGGGCTCATAAGAAAGAAACACTTCATTCTACACAAACACTTTTTAGGGCTTTTTTTAGGTACAACGATGTTACAATTGCATGGTTGGTGAAGTACTCACGGTGCAATAGGTTTGTTCTGCACTTGTCTTTTACCGTTAATTTGTTTCTTTTTGTGTTTTTACTTCAATTATTCGGTGTGATTTGTGGTTATTGGTGGTTGTTGAGTTAGGTTAAAGTTGGTGTTAATGTTGTCAACATTTTGTTGAATTTAGGGTTTATGTGGTGTTAGGGTTACGTAAAGTGATCTGGTTGTTAACATTTATTTGACCTAGAAAGGATTGGATTTTTTTAGAGTGAAGTTGATTGGTTCAACTGTTACTATTTTTTTGTTTGTTTGTTTAATGGGTACATGGATGAGGTTTTCCGTATTCAGGTTACCCATGGACGGCGAGTCTTTGACTTACATGTATGCTGCCTAACCGAGGTATCCCTGTGACCGTTTCCTCAGTTGTGTACCGAGTGAGGTTTGAACCCTAGACCTCTTTTGAGGAGGTAGGTGCCTCGCCACGCCACTATAGGTCATCTGGTGGTGATTTGTTTATTATGTTTGTCACTTTGTTCTAAATTTTTTGATTAGTTTAAATGGTAAATTATGATTGCTATTTTCATATGATGACAGTGAAATAGTGTTGCAAATTGCTCCTTTCCTTGTCATTTTTAGTGTGTTTTGCATAAAACTGAGCAGGTGTGCGTAAGCATTTACTAAGTTATTGCTATTGGATTAGCTTATTTGGAGGAACTCAAGCTGTTTCGAGAAGTCCCCAAAATAGTTGTTTTGTAATTAAGGTAATAAGTCCTCAAATTAGCAAATAAGGTCTCTATATAAGCTAATGAAACCCCCATGAGCTTGAGAAACTTTAAATTTCAAACCACAGGTGGTTATTCTCTTTTTTTCCTTCTGATAACTTAACACTTATAGGACTTTTAGTTACATCGGTGCTATAATTGCATGGTTCATGAACTACCTACGGTGAAATGTTACACAATTGTTGCTCTAGGTTTCTTTTACTGTTGACCTGTTTGCTGTTCATTTTTGTGCCGTGAATTGAACTTGTAGGTGTGATTTTGTGGTGTTTGGTGGGTTGTTAAATTGGGTTTTTGCTTAATTGGACTTAATGCTGTTGCAAATTCTTAGAAACTTGTTGAATCAGAGTTTATGATATATTAGGGCCATATATAATAATCTCGTTGTTATGAATTGACCTAGAAAAATCTGAAGTTTGTGATATTAAGGTTCAAAACGAGTTTAATTTTTTTGTTTCTTTATTTGTGTGTATTGATAAGTATCCATGGTGACGTATGTATGCACTTTTCATTAGGTTCTGCCTGCGATAATGGCGAACAATGTTGTAGCTCCTATTTTTCTTTATATCTCGGGAGTGTTTTGCATGAATGTGTTTTTTTAATGTTTTTTTGTTGTATCGCAATATAAGATTGTTGGCATTTCACGTGCTTACATTTGGTGAGTAAACATAATATTGTTTCCTAAGATCAGCTGATAAGAATTTGTTTTAAATTTAATAGCCCTTTTTTGGCTTGTTTGCCCAATTTTTTTTTTTTGTTATCATCCGTTTGTTTTTATAGGCTTAAACTGTGACTTATGTTTGCTCTTATCATATGGTTCTGTGTGCTTCTCTCTCACATAGCAGCTTAAAAATAGTGACATAATTTTGACTTTAACAATATGGTTCTGTGTGCAACTATGGTGGAGAAACTGTTTTAAGTTTGTTACCGCGAGCTCTCTGACATCCTCTATTATTTGAGCGCGCCTCTATAGAGCGCATTATTTGAGAACCGGCATAATTAAGCATTGCTGACTTTATCACAATTGGATTAGCTTATTTGGAAGAAACTTAAGCTGTTTTGTAAGAGCCCACAAAGTCTAGTTTTTTTTTCAGGGCTCTATTTTGACTGACCACATGCATAGCTCTCATCCCTAAACACAGTCTAGAGCCTACCCACACTACAACATTCAACCACGCACCCCATACACCAACCCCTTTTCTACAAGAATCTCTATCTAAATAGACTCTCTCAAAACAGGAATCACTTTGCGGACCCCAATACAACTTCACATATCGAATTCTGTTTTTCGTTTGTTGTTGAATAATTTGTTCTCTTGTGTTTGATGCATCTATAACCAGTTTTCTCATATTTGTTACATCTTCTTTAGTTAACTTAAAGGGGCAGTGTTAGCCTCATGATATAGTACTAATGCACTTTTTTCTTTTGTTAATGAGTAGGTAATACAGTTATTTTGGGTTGATCTTAGGGACCCTAGCTAGTCACTGGAACTTTCAGCATGGATCTAAATGCATTGCCAGAATCTGAAGAAGATGAAGAATTTTTTGAACCAACTCTCAGCGAGGACAGTGCACCAGAAGAAAAACATAGTCATTATGACAGTGCACCAGAAGAAAAACACAGTCAATATCAGTATCAACAAGTAGAACATGTAGAGACAGCAGTGGATATTATGCGCCGGGTACTCCTCTCTTTATGCCTTTTTTATTTACTTAAGTTGCAATTTTCGTGTTATTGATTTTTAGTATATATATGATTGTATGTTTTTTTATTGTAAGTTATTCGTGTCATTCTTATTTATCTTTTAAATCACGTGCATGACTGCAATATTATTTGATGTAATAGCCACAAATAAAAGTTTAACATTTTTGCTACGGAAACGTTATTGAATCAGGAGCGTGAAGAAAGAAAGCAACGATTGAAACGAGAACGCCCAGATGACAGACAAACACAACAGCGGGCTTACCCATCGATTAACGATAATCCTTATCATTTAAAAAACCAAAGAACTTATGATAAGAGTAGACTACCTCCAGGTAAACTTGAATTTGTAAGAATTGAGTTTGCATCTTTGAATGGTTGTATATACTATAAATTTTTTGATTGACGTTTTAATTAATTTTTATTTAGGATGGTTGGATTGCCCAGCATATGGTCAGGAAATAGGTGGTCTTGTTCCTTCTAAAGTTCCTCTTGGCGAATCTTTCAATGATTGTATTGTTCCTGGTAAAAGATACTCATTCAGACAAGTCATTCACCTACAAAGAGTTTTGGGGCGGAAGGTGCATAATTTACAAATTAACCGATTATTCTAGCTTGCGTCTATTTTTAAGCATTTCTTAATTGTATGAAAGCTATTTTTCAGTAATTTTTGCTACTTTTACAGCTCGGCGCAGTGATTGATCTTACAAATACAACTCGTTATTATTCGGTAAATGATTGGAAGAAAGAAGGCATTAAGTATGTTAAGGTTAGTTTCGAGATAGTTTATTGTATATCTTCAACTTTTGGAGTATGAGCATGCGATCCCCTGTCTTTGTTTGAGTCTATTTCTTCATATAATGATTATTCACTTATTCTTGCTTTTATATATTTCTCATTCAGATCAACTGCAAGGGGCGTGGGTCTGTGCCAGAGAACGAGGCTGTAAATCAGTTTGTATACGAGGCAAGTTGTATTATAAGTCATTCATACCTGATGTTTGCTGAAAATGTGAAATTTTACAGAAAGAACAGAAAATTTTGACAAAGTAATTTCAATATGATAATAACATGTCAAAAGAAAGTAAGAGAAAAAAAAAGAAAAGAACGCACTTCAGTGTTAATTTATAAGCAACAAATTATGTAAACGAATCATACGAATTTGTGATGTCACTTTGTTGTTATTGCATATATTTGTGGCTACATTTTAGCAGTAACTAAATTTATTTGTCATCAGGTTTCTCAATTTCTAGCTCGGCAGAAGAACCCAAAGAAGTACATTCTGGTTCATTGCACTCATGGGCATAACCGTACTGGGTATATGATAATTCATTATCTCATGCGAACATTGCTAATATCTGTAACCCAGGTCAGTTATTTGGCTGAGGTGGTTTTGGGTTTTCATTTTTATGCTTTAAAGACTTACTCTGATTGCTCGTGTTACAGGCAATAAAAATATTTTCTGACGCACGGCCGCCAGGAATATATAAACCTGACTATATCGATGCATTGTATTCGTTTTATCATGAAAGAAAGCCTGATATGGTTACTTGTCCTTCAACTCCTGAGTGGAAAAGATCTTCTGAATTTGATCTGAATGGAGAGGCATTGCCTGATGAGGATGATGATGGAGTAGCTGTAGAACCTTTAGAAGTACGTTTACCTTAATTCTACTTGCATTTATTTATTTGTATAATATATTTAGGTTTACAGTATTGATTTTAAACAATAAGTTTTTTTTTTGTAATTAGGAGAATCATGATGCAGAGGGGTTGATGACAAATGATGATGTTTTGGGGGACAGTATCCCTCAAGATCAGCAAGATGCATTCAGACAGTTCTGCTATCAAGCGCTAAAATTAACTCCTGGGGTAACTAACATCCTTTCCAGTGTTAATCTACTGCTGGTGTAATGTTTGTAACTTCCTATAGTTTCTGCTTAGGTACTAGGGCATGTGAAATATCCATTGCCCTACTGCAGTTCTGCTAGTCTGTTGTCTAGACCAGATATATGCTCTTGTTTCCATCAATTATTAGTGTATAATATTCTGTTTATTAAAGTAGTATAGTGTTATGTGAGAACAAAAACGAAATGTTTATTTTCTATGGTTACAAAAGAATAGAGTTCGCTATGTAAAGATTGTTCATGCGGCTGCACGCCTACTAATCTGATTTTTTATCCTATCACTAGAATCAGAGTGAAGAACCTAGTTTTGTTTTTGCTTAGAAGTTTTGGATAGTATTCTAGAATGTGGAATAATATCTGGACTTGGTGTACAATTCATCTAATATAACCTTTCAAACTAGATCCCTTATTATGACCTTCGCCCATGCATGGAAACACTGATATGCCATTCTGGAAACTACCTTTGTCAATGGTTGGGTGATTGTTTAATATAAAGAACCTTTCGCTGCACATGTTTTTTCTTGTACAATCGCTCCACGCCTAGATAATCAGATTAACCCTTCCCTGACGCACTTATGAGTTATCATCTAGCTAATTAGCAGCATCATGATACGAGTTGGATTTTCATTATAAATGTTAAAAATATTTTATTTATTATAAAGTTATGTTAATTTATAACTTGCTGACATAGTTATCATATAATTTTTTTTATGCAATTCTAGGATATTGTATTATAGCAAGTCTAGGTTCTTTCATTATAAATAGGGTACTAGATTTGTAGCTGATTCAAGGCTGGATAATTATTAGTGACAGATTTAGTATCATTGGGAGAATCAGTTTACATCTGAAAAGTAAACCATGGGAGAGCTGATTGGCCTCTCTATTGTCGATTAAATCTACCTTATTTGCATGTTGACTGTTTCTATTACAATATTGAGTCCAGTTCGTACCGCATTTTAGCTGCTTGTACATGTTTAATTTCTAAAAATCTACCTTATTTGCATGTTGACTGTTTCTGTTTTTATCACAATATCGAGTCCGGTTCGTATCACAATTTTAGCTTGTCGTACATGTTTAATCTCTAAAATCTGGGAAGGAAGAAGAGTAGCTTTGATCTTATAAATGCCCACAACTATAGCCCGAGGAGGTTTTCATTTGAAATTAACAAACTCTACATTAAAGGGTAAGACCAGGGATGCTCCTCTTCTTAAATATCTTGATATGCATCTGAACTTAGTCTTTACTTCACTATTGTTATTTGCTCAGAGACATTAGCATTAATTTTGAGGTGCTGTTAGCAGTATTTCTCCATTTTAGCCACTTTATAGCCTTGGACTGTAACCTTATCCATTTACGATGGACAGCATCTTATCTTAGTAGTAGGCTTATAATTTGAAGATATGAGAGGAATTTTGGTAATGTTCATGTATTCGTCATAACCTCAGTGCCACCAAGGTCCTCTTTTGGAAGATATAATATATTTCTTGTGGATCCGGTGGGGACCAACTGAAACAAAATGCTGGAGCTGGAAGTGTTCCAGGAACCAACTATTTATACAAAAATAGAAGCCTAAAGATCTTCGTATACCAAGTCACGCACCTAACTATCATAGTTGCTTCTTTGCTAATCAGCTTCTCCCAGGTGGTAGATAGCCTCACCATTTCCGTACTTGATTGTCGGTCACATCTTTACCTAATAAAGGAAGAAGCGTGTGTCTGTGTGTGAAAGAGTAGTATGCACCATGTTCAGCTTGATCAATTTCTTTGGTTTTGTGAGTGTTTTACTTGATCTCCTACAAAAGGATCTTACTTCAGTAATCATGGAAATTCTATTGTTTGGTATTAGCGGACCGCTAGTTCCGTAATGGCTTACTGGTATGTGCCTTTAAATAGTTCTGCTGGAGTAGTGGTGGAAAAGGTTTCAGTATAAGGTGGGGTATTATATGGTTTAGGAATTATATTGTGACTTTCGATTTCTGATCTGAAAAGAAGTTGTCCTTAATGGTGTTGCTATGATTACGACCAGGGTGGTAACTCAATTGTTTGATTTTGGAAAAGTTGTATGAGTGATGAAGCCAGTTATCTTGTAACGATACTAGAGGGGTTCATTTAAGCCGCTGCCTTTATAGTGAACTTATGTTTCCTCGAAAGCTTTTCACATCAAACTCTACCCTGTAACTGGTTTTTATATCATACTACCTAGAAAACTGGCATTTTGACCCATTTACTTACACGTTGGTTCAGTTTTATCTCAAGCTTAAATTCACATGCATACTAGTTCTTGGAACTTTCTATTGTTATTATTTTGATGTATGATCATTAGTATAACATTAGCCAATTACAATCAAAAGAGGGAAGAAATTTAGTTATTACATGTACTAAAACCTGATCCTTTTCAACCTAAACTTGTTTTGACCCATTACACAACCTGCACGTCGTTGTTACTGTTTAGATATGAAAGCGCATGTATTAGATGGGGCCAAAAGAGCTAACAGATCCACTAACGTAAAATCTTTATTAGTTTATCACTTTCACTTTATTAGATCATCTCATTTATGATGCATTTGTTTTTTCTTTCTTCTCAGGCTAGAGGCAACCATCAGTTTCCAGGGTCACATCCAGTTTCTCTAGACAGGTTTGGTGTCATAACTTTTTCATGCATGATTTGGTATCTTGTTGGAGAATTGACTATAATTATTGAATATTTTGCAGGGAGAACTTGCAGCTTCTTAGGCAGCGTTACTATTATGCTACCTGGAAGGCTGACGGAACAAGATATATGATGTTAATTACTATGGATGGATGTTATCTAATTGACAGAAATTTTGTCTTCCGAAGGGTCCAGATGAGATTTCCTTGGAAACTAAATACTGAAGTATGTTTATATTGTGTTCACTTTAAGGAAGTTTTCTCAGTTTGAGGTTCTCATGTGATTAAAAAAATGAGTGTTTTGCAAGGGTTTAGCTGAGAAGGTTCACCACTTTACGCTGCTCGATGGTGAGATGATAATTGATACTGTGCCAGATACTCGGAAACAAGAAAGGCGTTATCTGATTTATGATTTGATGGCGATTAATCAAATATCTATCGTTGAGGTAAAGTTTAACAATATGTTCTGCCTTACCCAAAAAAAACATTTGTGATTGTATTGGCATCAAACATATTAGGAATCTGTTTTTTAATGAGAAGTGACGTGTTTTGCTTTCTTTTCTTGGTTAAACATGATCGTTATATGAATAAAATTTGTTCAAGATGAAAGTTCGAAAGTGCAATTTATCTTTTCTTAAATGTTTGAAGAACCATCTTCCTGATAGATTCGTCACTTATTGGTGAATCTTTTCCTAAAATTGGATCATATAACCTTGTGATCCTGGCCTAGATGTATTAATTTTGATTAGAGGTCGACAAACGGTCGGGTTGGATAACAGTCTCAAGGGGCTTGTGTCATAACGAGTTATACTTTAATACAGGTCAAAACGGGTTGCGTTGACCCCCTAATACCTTTGCCCTTTTTTTTTTTTACCATAAATGCTCTATATATATTTAATCTGTTTGTATGATTATGAGAATTATATAAACCTTTATATATGAAAATTAATTTGATACTTTTTGAGTTAAGCAGTAAAAGAGGTTGTAAACACTTGAATATGATTCGGATTACTTTTGACCCTATTAATTAAAAAACAAGGGTGAGTTTTGGATTTCACAGCTGTTTTCTATGTATAGTTTTATATTCTTCCTCTTGTTTTAATAGTAAGCGTGTTTCACCAATTACCAATATGAAACTTGATTACCATTGAGTGACGGGGAATAGGACATTTCTATATAACAAGGTGGTGATCTCAAATCATTAGTATGAAGACGAGTTAATTCGGGTTGTATTTCAGCGGTAGAGGGTCGAACTTGTGATATATAAATAACAGTTAAAAGTTAAAATAAATCATATGGGTCAAAAAGGTTGCATGTGTCATAGTCCCTGTACGTGTATTTATGTGCTTGTAATGTACCTAGACGTTCTATTAGAAGTAATAATATAGATTTAGTACTAGTTTTTGTTATCACTTTTAATGCATCTATTATTAAACAAAATACTACGATGGATACAAGTGTGGGGAGTCGCTTCTCTACCGAGTATGCCCTGCTTTGATCATTTTGTCACTTCTATCTATAACTGATCCCTTATGAGCCAAACACTTGTTTTAGAGTTACTGGTCTGTTTTGATTTAACTGCGCAGTGTTTCATACTTGTAACTTAATACAGAGACCTTTCTATGAACGGTGGAAAATGCTGGAGAAGGAAGTGGTCGAACCTCGAAACCGTGAACGCCATCATATATACAAAAATGGACATTCCTTGTATAGATATGACTTGGAGCCATTCAGGGTATTTAAACAGACATAAATGATTATATCTACTTTCTTGGTGGAATTGTTTACTTATCTTTTGATGTTCTGATAGGTAAGAAGGAAGGACTTTTGGCTGCTTTCTACCGTCAATAAACTTTTGAAGGAATTCATTCCAAGACTTTCACATGATGCAGATGGTCTTGTTTTTCAGGTTCCAAATCCACACTCATTTATTTTGATATTCAGATTAATTACTTCTGGCTTAGTTTACGAAAATTATAATTCTGTGGATATTTTTTTTATAATTTTTTGTACTTGAACATTGGCGGCTCCCATACCATGACAGCTGTATAAGGCAACCCTATTTGGATGATCAGTTAAGAACTAAAATGCCCACATGCCCTCATATAAGCTTTTTTACAGATCATCCACCAAGGCTTTGTGGTCATTGGTTCTATAATCTTTAGGAGGAAAAAAAATCTTGTTAAATGTGTTACTGGATGCAATCGCTAAATATGGGTCTCTATGTGGCAGGGCTGGGATGATCCTTACGTCCCTCGTACCCATGAAGGACTTTTGAAGTGGAAATATGCATCCATGAACTCTGTCGATTTCCTTTTTGAGGTTTGATCATCAACTTCTATTGTTTTCATTTTTACATATCGCAGGATGTTCTAGGCCAGTAAATGTTACTTGCTTTCACAGATGGCAGAAGATCGCCAGCTACTGTTTCTTTATGAACGAGGGAAGAAGAAGCTAATGGAGGGGAACCGTATTGCATTTGGCGGTCAGTAAAGAACATACATAGCTCTAGCTTTGAAATGTCTGCTTAAACATAAAATCTATAATCTAGCTAGAAGTGGAAATGGGTGGGTTAGGCCAGATGGGTAACGGTTCAATATGGGTAATTTTTGGTCCAAGGTGAAACAGGCTGGGTTGGGGGCTTGAGTTGTCCTGAAAACACTTTTATTCCCTCTTTTTTTCTTCTTTTTACTGTTAAAACTCTTATAATTAGTTCATGTGCTATATTTTCTGATGTACAAAAATACATTTCTACAATGATAATTTACCTTATTTTAATAAAACACTTTCGAAGGTTTTATGCATTTGAATACATGTTAAAACTTTCAACGTTCAGCCCATTTATTTTTATAGGTAAATCTTTTATTTTGGCCCATTCGAGATGACAACATAAGCAAAATTAATCAATTAATAAATGGTTTGAACATCATCCGGAATTTCATGTTTTGGGTTTCCTGATCTAGTTTCTTATGAAGCTGCAGATGATGTTGATCTTGCATCGTACTCTGGGAAGATCGTTGAGTGTGCTTGGAATAAAGAGGAAGAAGTATGGGTCTGTATGCGAGTCAGGACAGATAAAGCTACACCAAATGATTTTAACACATATAGAAAGGTGAGTCCTTTTTCTTTCGCTGAAACATGCTTGCTAAGTTCCCCATAGGGGGTAAGAATGGACAGGTTAGGTAATGGGTCAAAATGGGTTCACGTTGACACATGTACTCTGTCTAGTATTGGCGGGGCCGCTTAGACCCTTAAACACGTTATATTTTTGCCACATTTACTCAATTAAATAACGTGTTAGTGATGATTAAAGACCACTATTGATATAATTATAATCTGAACTTCCAAATAAAATGACTATATGGCCTAGTTGGATGTGAATGTAATTAATTTAGACTCTGCAACTTCCAACTTGTGCCCTTTCTAGTAAAATTTAACCCTTTTAGATCAACGACAACCCAAGTTGACCGGTTTGTAATTGCAAGGGTTGAAATTACCACCTTTGACTTACTCTTTTCATTGCAAAAACTTTTATTTACGGGTCTGGTTACCTGTAAACACAGGTGATGCGGAGCATAAAGGACAACATCACAGAGGAAGTGCTGTTGGATGAGATCAATGAGATCATTCGGTTGCCAATGTATGCAGATCGAATTAGACAAGACAGCAAAGGCCACCACCAAAGACCTAAATGAGTTTTAAGGATGAAGAAGTTAGGGTAGAAAAGGATAACTGAGAATGTTGTGTAATTAGGTGCGCGAAGAGAGTGACTTTATTAATATTGTTGTAAATTGTGCTGTCTGGTGAGTTTGCATGATCCAGTTGATGCACTTAATCTAGCTATTATGGACATCATATTATTGAAGCCCTTTTCTTTAAGAAGTTATTTCTTAAGTATTAGCAGAAGGATTAGTAAATGTAAATTTTAGATGGACTATTCTTGACTTGTGGCTAGTGTTTGGTTCACTTTCCTTCCTGCGTTACAATTGAACAACATACCTTGTTCTTTTGAGTGGTAGCCATATTATGTTCCTAAGGGGACTGGAACAGTGGCGTACAATGTTTAAAAATTGGTCTGAACCCACAAGCCAAACCGCTTTACTACTTGGTTTGACTCCAATACCTATTATGTCACCTGGTTGGATCTGATGTGTAATGTTTATTTTGCACACGTTTATGGGAGTGAAGTGTGGCATCTGCTTTGCGATTGAAATGTTGAGATTATGAGACTAAGGGCCTGTTTGTTTACTTTTTTCATTAAGTCGTGTTTAATTAACAGACGACTTAATGCAGACACTCTCAGTTTTATCACTTTATATTTTAAGTCATCTTTCTCTATTAAGTCATAAACAAACAATTTTCATATGACTTAATAAATTCAGTTTTTTTCATATTAAGTCAATTAAGTCCAAATCAAACACCACCTAAAAGAAGCACCTCCAGATAATTCACTGAATCATATAGATTAAAAAGAAAATAAAATCATGTTCTGAGCGACGAGTCACAACTTTACGGTTGATAATCAATTAAAGATGCTTTTTTTTTGCCCTTAAAGACTAGTCAAAACATCAAATTTGGTGATTTTTTGTAAAAAACACGAGGGAAGAAGAAACTCTACCTAATCTCTGATTCTCATCTTTCTTTCTCTCTTCTCATTTCTTAAAAAGCACCGCTGTTCTTTTTGGGCTAATGACTTAAAAAGTCATTTAACTTGTCATTTTTTGCGGTTTTATTTAGTCATGTTTTTTTCCCTAATGAATCACTAAACATTGTAGTTTCGTACATTTTGTGTACCTGGTGACTTGATAGGGGTTAGCCGTTCGCATGTTATTTTTTATAAAAAAAACTTTTGCCACATGTAACACTTATTTCCATGTCGACACTCACGTTGGATTAGCACTAGATACAAACATGGTACTACTTGAATACACACAGGACCATAAACATAAAAATATAACTCTTTCATATTTTCCTCCAAATACCTGATGAAACCCTAATTTTTAAAGCTTCCAATTTGATTGTCGCTTATAATCAATTATTAAAATTGATTGGTGCAAAAGGTTCGTAATACTTTATTCTACTTGGTCCCCTGCTTATTTTGTTTGTTTATAAGGTTTATACATGCATATCGATTAGGGTTTTTATGATAAAAATGTTTTTTATTTTTTACAGGATGGCACCATCTGAGATGCTTTATTCTTTGATGTTCACCACGATGGTGTGTTTCTTTTAAACCCACTTAGGTATGAACACAGCTTAGTTTATGAATGGAAGTTGTATAAGAATAAGAAAATGGATTATAAGCTATGTGAGTTTCTTAAGGAAAAGACAGACCATGTAGGCTTTAAACCCAAACCACCATGTAAGAAAGGAAGGCCAAGAAAGACACCAGTAGTGGGTAGTTCACTTATAGATGAGGACATTGATACACCAGTGGTAGAGGAACAAGTTGTACAAGAACATGTTGTAGAGGAACAAGCAAGTGACTTTGATGTTGGGGGTTCTACAGAGAATGATGTTAGGGGTTCTAGAGAGTCTAATGTTAGAGGTTCTACAAAGAATGATGTTGGAGGTTCTAGTCAGTTTGATGTTGGGGGTTCTAGTGATGTTAGGGATTGTAATCAGTTTGGTTTGAGAAGAGGTAGAAGGGTTAAACAACTGTTAGGAGAGGGGGGCCATGATAAAGAGGTTCTGTAGCAGCTAGAAGATTTAGTAAATTGAGTAGATGGTTTGGATTAGGAGAAAATAATATGGAATCTGATCCTATTGAGGACTCAAAATTGGCACAAGAAACTAACCAAAATGCAGATAATGACTCCTTTGCAGCCACTCAGGATACTCTTAACTTCTCAGATACTGCATTTGCATCAACTCAATGTTGCACAACAAGAGCCACAAGCTGCAGAACAACAGCCACAAGCAGGTAGACCAAGAGGAATATTGAACTTTATCAGACCAAGGCCAAGGAGTGAAAGGATTTTGAAGAAACAATTGGCTAAGAAGGTGTCTGAAATTGGTTCAACAAGCTCAAATGCCCTTCATTTGGAATAATAATGTTATGTACTTGCTATGTAAAAGCAACTTCTTTTGTATCTTTCTGTTGTGGTTAAAACTTTATGTTAGGAATACTTTGATATCTTTCTGTTGTGGATAAAACTTATCTTTCTGTTGTAGTTAAAACTTCTGTAATGTAACAGTCACTATTATGCCTAATTTTCAAGATTTTAAAGCATAAGTAGTAATGAATGATATCCATTTATTCCATTTTTCAAGATGTTAAGGCATAAGTATCTGGTTCATGTAAACTGCTAAGAACCATCATTCATATAGTATACCTGCTAAGAACTAAAGTTAGCTGGGTTCATGTAACTAGTACATGTAAACTGCAAGTATCATGCTAAGTTTACATTCAAATACCATGCTAAGAACCAAAGTTAAACAAAGAGTACATACCCTAGATACTAATACTTAACACCCAATGCAAATACAAAAGCAATGAACACAACAAAAAAACAAATTACAAAGAAAACCTTGTCATAAAATTTCACTTTTGACTTGATAAAAGTCATCTCCTCCATCATTTTGATAATCTGTTCTTTGGAATCATCACTAGCTTCCTTTGAACTTGAAATCTTTCTCATTTTCTTCAATTTCTTATTTTCTTCATGGATGTTGTATAACAAATCTTTGTAATAATCACTTGGTAGCTCTAGGTCTGTAAACCCATAAAATCCACATTTTTTGTCCTTATCCTAATAGATTCATGTTAGAAGTGTGTTGAATAAAGATTACAAGACAAAGCAAATAATATATAATTTAGGGCTAATGAACTTACATAAATGAGACATGCCTTGAATCTTCTACCCGGATTTGTAGGGGTCCAAGCAATTTGTTCATGAACTCGTAGTGGTATTGGGCAATCACAATGTGTAGCATTGATGTAGAAATAGATGTCCCTTCGATTTGATCTTGAATTGGATGATGATGCCATGTTTTAGGGTTTTTGTGAAAAAGAGGAAAAGTGGGTAAATGAAGATAAGGTAGGGTTGAAAGAAAGAAGAAGGTAGTGGTGGGTGAGTGTATAAAAGGTGGTGGCAAATAATAAAAAAATAATGACTTGGCATGAAACCGGCTCCACGTAGGCGCTAACCTTCTAGCAAGTCACCGGGTACACAAAATGTACGAAATTACAATGTTTAGTGATTCATTAGGGAAAAAAAGATGGCTACACAGAACCGCAAAAAGTGACAAGTTAAATGACTTTTTAAGTCATTAGCCCTTTCTTTTCAGGCGGTAAGAAGAAAATGAAATGAGATTGTTTGTTTTTTTACCCAAATATAGGTGATGATCACTTATTTCCACTTCAATCTTGAAGACAAATACATCTTTTTTCCTCTTCATAGCCTCTACTTCTCATTTTTCTCTCATCTCTTCTCACTTCCGAGCCATCACGAAAACAAACAATAGATTCAAACTTTAGACCTGCCTCTTTTCTTGCAGACACGGTTTTGCAAA
>BQNB010111845.1:12224-22265 GCA_026074375.1 Tanacetum coccineum | reverse complement strand
AGTAGTATAAATACTCAGCGCATTCAATGCAAAGAGCAACTCTCTCATACATTTATTACACTCAGTATAATAACCATTGGGCATACTTTACCAAATATCTTACTCTCACGCCGGAGCTTGGTCTTGAGATAAAACCCAGGACGAGGCTAACGCGTATTATCTTATCGACAGGATTGCTGAAGCTTGAAATCCCATAAAGGACGGACGACATCCTTCCCAGCGGATCTTTGCATCAACAAATACCAAGTACTCACCATCGATCGAGTCCGTCGTCATCTTTTGAATTTTTCTTGTTGGCGACTAAGCGTGAATATATGTAGATTATCTCCACTTAAACAAAGTCGACGAGAAGGCAAACTGAATGTATATGTATTAGTAGATGTCTGATTGTTTAATATTTGATTTTTTAGCATATGTATCAATCTGAACCTAGCCGCCATGTTGCTTGGGTTTATTTCACGGTGGAGTGGCCATTCAAGTGGGATTCACATAGCACGAATGGTAACAAATAGTATACTATTAATTACCAGTATATGATTAATTATATTGTTATGGTTGATGGGATGCTACGGTTGAAGAAAATAATCAAGATGATTAATTAATTATATTTAGTATATCTAACAAAATCTAATAAGCAATCAAACAAGATGCATAATCTTTTTTATTGCACACGTTTAATGGCCTTTTCTCGGTCAGTTTGTGAATCTAGATTGTCAAAAAAATATTTGTTGAGAAGTTAACGTGTCACTACAAATGTATCAAAAAACCAAATGTGTCAAGAACCTAAGTGTGCATCTAGAAATGTATTATGAAATTAAGTGTGTCAAAAGGCATAATTTGTCACTAAAAATATGTAAAAAAAAATTAGCTACTCACAATAAACGTATCAAAATTTTTTATTGTGTCACTATAAGCGTATCAAGAAAATTTCGTGTGTCACTACATATGTGTCAAGAAAATTTATGTGATAAACATAGTGTGTCACTACAAATATATTAAAATTTTAATGTGTCACTATAAATAAATCAAGAAATTTAGCGTCACACGATAAATGTGTCAATAAAATTGATGTGTCACTATATATATCAAGATATTTAAGTGACACTACAATGTGTCAATATCAAGAAGCTTAATGTGTCATAAAAAAATATAACAAAGTTTATTATTATTTTTCATGTACCTAATCTTTTTATGAGTATGTATTAGTTGGTTAAAATTATGTGTAGCACACAACTAATATAATAAAATGTATTTTAATTTAAACATAGATCAAATAGATCAAGTGGTTTCTAGTTTTTTAAATTACCATGTATCAGATTGTGTGTTTTGTACCATCAGTTATTATTATTACTAAAATGCTTATTGTGGAGGTGTGTAATAATCTTTTTAGGAAAAAGTTTGGAACCGAAAATGTATGGACTGATATATGAGTTTGGTTTACACAAATTAAATAAAATATGTAGAAGTTAAGACGTGATCCGTTGAAAATTGTTGTACCACAAACACGCAATATTAAAGTATTAATCAAAAGTTGCCTTATAGAGTAATTACGATTACAGCTTGTAAAAGGCACTTAAATATTCGTGCTATATAAATCGTGTATCATTTAGTCAGACATTCAAAAAGGCTTCTAAATACTTAAATGAAAGTTAAAAAAAATATGCAAAAGCAAATAGAAAAAAAACGTATTAAATGCAAAAACCAGTTTTTATTAAATCGGTACATAATGCCACTAGTTTTTTTATTTTATTACAATTAAGCCACTCATTTAATTAAATTTGATCTTGATCCCTTTTATGAGTATTCCGATGGTCCCATATAGTGTGCCATATTTATTTTTCACTTTATGTGTTTTCCACGATAACGCCGTATTTTTTTTTATATATATGTCAATATTTATTTATAGTCAAGTTAAAATAAAAAGACAAATATTCGTGAGAATTTTTTTTTTTTAAAAAAGTTCTCAAAAAATTCCAAAAAATTCCATTAAATCAGGTATATTGGTGCAGAAAACTTTTGTAAAAAAGTTTTTCTATTTTGAGTTTTTATACGTTTTTTTAATGCTAAAAAACAAATGAAATTTGATGACACAAAAAATTTTGATAGCATAAAATTTGCGACTTGTTTTGTTTAATGCGCAATAAAATTTTGATGCATAAGTCAAAAAGTAGTTGGGTATAAAAAACGATTTTTGATGCACCAAACGTTTTTTCTTTCTTAAATTTTTTTCGCAAATTCTATCTACTTTTAGATAAAATGCCTTTACAACTTTTTCATGCACCAACATACACGATATTGTGGAATTTTTTCAGAATTTTTTGAAAACTTATTTTTTTTTTTTTATTTTTATTCACGAATATTTGTTTTTTTATTTGATCTTTATCATATATATATACACACACACACACACACACATATATATATATATATATATATATATATATATATATATATATATATATATATATATATACCAGTTCATTTATATAGTTATATATTATATTATTTATTTATATTATATATATATTTATTTTATATATATAGGGATGGGTATCTTGAGAAAACTAATTGCACGGTGTAAAACAAAAATTAACCCAAGTAAATTCTATACATTGCCCTGAGAAAAATCCAATATGATGCACCCTAATTTTTCCCCACTCCACTCTAGAGCGCTATATATAAGAGATTGTTATAGTGCAATTTTGGACATCTCTCGATTTTTCTCTTGGTCTAAATACCCAAAATAAAAAATCCTAAAAAGATGCCATAGATAAAACTAACGGATGTCCTAATAAATCGTTTATATTGCCTGAAAATTTGGGCATTTTGTTTGGTTTTTGAGTTTTTTATCAAGACTTTATATCGAGGCCATATTTGCCTGTATTACCCTATTTTTTGATCTGAAATATTAAGGATTTTCTGTCTGGTTGTTTTTACGGCTTCTTGTTGGGTTTTACTGAGTTTTATTGTGTTTTCTAGCAAATTATCGGTTTTTCCTTGAAACCCATCCCTATATATTTATTTTTTGTTAATATTTTTTTTAGATTTTTGACTTTTATTTTTATTTTATTTGATATTTACTTTATTTTTTGTTAACTTATGTTATTATATATTGATTTATGGGCCATCTACTTAAATTTCCATACCTCCCAGTTAAACCTCATACGGGCAGGCATAGGGATACGTTCATAGGTGTGATGTCACATATATATTTGTTTCGCAAACATCTTTCATTTCTTAAATCTGTGTTTCACTGTTTCACTCGTGCCGTGACAAATAGGATGTCACATACTTCATGTTACTTACACTATTTATTATTTGTATAGGAGAGAAGTCACCTTTATTTTTGTTTCGCTTTTCTATCTATCCAAATTTATATGTGTTTCAATGTGTGCATGAGTGCCGCATTTAGGTGGTCTATTCGTCTGGGGTATGTATATGTTGTGGGGGTGTGGGTGTTGGTTGGCCCACGTAGGTTTGGGGGTGTAGGGGGTTGAAATCACCAAGTTGTCATTATTTAGTCATACATTTATGTTCACCTCACCTTCAATCACACCGTTGTTAAATTGTGCTTACAATATTATTGTTTCATGCCATGTTGTTTCGCCCTTTATAATCATTATTCAATATCATATGGTGGTGTATAAGAATAATAATAGCTTACCCTTTCTAAATTACTTGATAGTCTTTCTTTTAGTTATGCTTCTTTTGTCTCTAGTTAATGTGTTGTACCCGCACACTTGGAAGGTTTGCTCACATCTCCTTTGGGGGGGAGATTCAACCCCTCCACGGCCACCACCCCTGTCCGCAAGTGGAATTTATATAAATAATAGTCCTCCACCATTAGAGTAGCAAGTCGCGCCCCCCGCTCATAGAAACCCCCTTTAATGTACAATAGAGGTCAGAAAAGAAAATACCATAACATCAAAAAATGATATAATCCCGGGACTTTAACCTGACGAGGGAATCTCAAAAGGATGGAAAACTTTTGACACCACGTCAGGCCCGGACGGATCCGGTTCTTCACTCAGGGTAAATTGAATAAAAACCCCACCCATCAGCAGGAGGACGTGACAACCTCGGTTTTCAACTTCGGGATGGATTTTGATGAAACCCCCTACCCTAAACATGTACCGAGAGAAGGATGAAAAGAAGAACCCCCCTTCACCCCCCCTCACCCTAATCCCCCGGTACACGAAGATGACCATTATCCGCAAAAACCACTCCACCCTCCAAATCCCACCTACTTTATTAAGAAATTTTCCCATTAAATTTATTATGTTGTTGTCTCATCTGAATAAAATTTTAATTAAAATTACCTATATATTTGAAACAATAAGGAATTTACTTTATATTGAGGAAATTAATTTGATAATACCCAATTTCATCCTCCTTTTTATATACTAGAGTATATATTATAAAATGAAAAACTAATTTTTTTATTTATTAATTTATAGCCTCCTATTTCTTAATATTGAGCACCATCCGATCCCAACCCACCCCCCCTATCCTGTCTAATAAAAGTCAAAATTGGTGTTCCCATTTTGTCTATCCTCCTTTTACTATATATTTCATAAAGCACAATTGATTTTTGTTTAAAAAACACATCAGTTGATTGGTAAAATACTTTAGTTTAAATTTCATTTAGCTAGTTCAAATAGTTCTAAATTTTATTACTAATTATATGATTTTTTGAGTAAACTAAACATTTTTTATACTTTTTAATAACTTTATAAATTTAATGAATATACTATAGACTTTATATATTTATTTTTAAAACAACATATATATTTGTTATTTATAAATATTATTATCATTATATACTAAATTAATGTATATGCACGGAATTATAATTATCATAATGAAAGCATGAGTTAGTGTGATATATAAATGAATAAAACTATTATACTATACGAACGACTCATGTAATTCTTTTCCATGAATATAAGTAACGATATATTCAAAAAAAAAAAATCTTTTGCGATCCGTATTAAATAACAACTCATATCCCACTTTATAAGTTTAGTCACGCGAACACGGGTTTAAAAATTAATTGCGGCTAAAATTATTTTTAACATGATTTTATAAATATCAAAATGAAGGCACGACCCTACGAGTTATTGTAAGATGTAAAAAAAAAATATACGAGATTGTACTTATATCAACGGTGTATGTAAAACCTCTTTAAAATCTAAATAATGATATACATGAAAACACTTATTCAAGGCTTATTACTTGCTAGTAAACACGTATCAATTGTTATCAGGGATATATTAGCTACAATTCATTGTAGCTAATTGGCTACAATTTATGAGTCCTTGTGTCTGAAAGTGGATCTCTGAGTCATCTGTGTGAGTTCCTGAGTCATTTTTTGTGTATTTTGTGAAGGGGATTGTAGTCAAGTTGGCTACAATAATTGTAGCCAAGTTATCCCTTTGTTATTAATATGTAATGAAAACTTAAACAACATCAACCTCAAGTCCAACAAAATATATACCAAATATCAATTGTTATTAATATGTAATGAAAACTTTATATAAAAAAGGGAGAAGTTTACCTAGTTTGAATCTGTGTGACAGTGAGTTCAAATCTCGTGGATTAGTCAGTCTATAGAGCAGAAACCATGATTAAAAAAAGTACTCGTGTATGGATATTATAACTATATAATTCTAAAATATTACATAATTTTATAGAAATATCACATTTAGCGACCCACGTGTATATGTAAGGGGTTAAGAACTAGTACCCATATCCTCTATTCTAACTAGTACTCCCTCCGTCCCATAATTATAGTCCAGGTTTCTTTTTTTGTTTGTCCCAAATTAATTATCCACTTCCAAAAATAAATAAGGAATTCATATTAAGTTTATCATATTACCCTCACTTAGAGCACGTTTGGTATGAGATTATCGGTATCAAGTAATGCTTTCATACCGATTAGTCTTGTTTGTTACATACATATTGGAATACTTTATTGGAAAAAATGATTGAAATTCATAGGAGGCCAATGTGGTATGTATCATAGTTATTCCACTCTCTTTCTTATGTCCACTTGTGTGACCCACTCGTATTTCATAATCGTACAACACAAAACAATATATTATACAATACTCCCTCCATCCCATATTAAGTGTACACAATGGAATCCTTTTAAGTCTTTTTTCTCAACTTTGACCATAATATTTTGTTTGTCGTTATATAATTTTATTTTGAACGAAGATTCTACCAAACGAAAAATATATTCAAACTCTATCCATTATATATCTTGCATCAAGTATCATATAACATAAGAAGGAAATCATTAAGGTCAAGTTGAAGAAAAAAAGACTTTGAAAAAGAACAATGTTGAACACTTTTATGTGGGACGGAGGGAGTATTAAAATTTGATATATGCAGTAACAAAACAACATAGTTGGACTGACAAAATTTGCATTCCAAATCATAATATCAACACCAAACAATTTTATTATCAATCATACTTTATTTTATATTCATTCTTATCCCGCCCTCCAATCAAATCCATAACGATAGTGATTCTTGAGTTTCAACCAAACGTGCCCATTAATGTTATTATTACAAACTTTAAAAAAATTAAAAATTTATTGATTAAGGGTAAAACTGTCATTGTGCAAAAAGTAAGAGAGAAAAAGCTGTAATGATGATGTTTTTCTTAAACTACGTGTTTTGTGTCGGTGGACTATATTATGTGACAGAGGGAGTAACTTTACATCTTATTCAATCAAAGATCCAGTATGCTTGTTTTATGAAGATTAATAATTTTACAAAGTAATTACAGGAATCATATTAACAAAATCAGGAACCTATATTTTAAGCTACATTCAAACTTTTTTGAAATATTTACATATTAATATAAAACCGTTGTCACTCTAAAGTTGCTGTCATGGAAAATGTATTGTTCAAAAACATTGTCTGTCGAAAAACTTAGCAATATCTTTTTTTTTTTGAACGGCAAAGATGAAATATATATAAAAAAGAGACTAGCAAGACGCTAGAAACTTAAAGTACAATAGAGTCAAACAAAAGAATTAATAACCATCAAAAAATTGTAAATCGAGATTTACTGCGAGGGAATAAAAGGGTATGAAAAACTTTTGACACGAAGGCCGTCGATCGGTTTTCACTTCAGGCAAAGAAAATCCCACCATCCGGAGGCCGAGCCTTCCGGTTTTCACTTCGGGATGGATTATTGGGATGAAACCCCAACAAGTCCCGGAGAGAATGATGAAAGAAGAACAATCCTCAAAACCGACGAAGATGCAAACGGAAAAACCTTGGAGTACAGGTACCCAACCATCGAAACTTGAAACGCTCAAGCTTCAAGAAAAAAACCAAAAGCAGCTCTACATTAGCCATTACCTTCAAGTGATCGAATTGGGATACATAAGTCAGTCATTCCAAGATAACTTATCTGGTCCCTAATTGTGAGCCACGAAATGAAGAGAAACGAACATTGTCGAATATATCACTTTTCCTCAACGGTTGAAAGTTAAACGTGACGCTATTTCGGTATCTCCAAAGCCACCAAAGAAAGATATTTCGGTAGCAATATATTTCTTGTTGTCGCAATACGGTGATATTCACATTAACATAAAGATACATATATATTTATTGAAGTTGAAGGTAGATGGATCACTTACTTCTTTTATACAAATCACAGTGTCTGATTTGCATGGAGAATAGTTTGAAGGGAAGAAAAGAATAGTTTATGAGAAAGATTTTGTGAGAAAAAAGAGGTATCTTAAATTCCTTCCTTAAGAACATCACTAAAGAACAAAAAGTCTCTATAAATTCTCTTCCTATTCCTCTCATTTTCATGATAAAACAACTTTGAAAACACGGTGTAATGACTTCCTCAAGCAATACAAAGAGTAGCAATATCAATTCTGAAGGTATTGCTCCAAAATAATAATATTTTCATTGTTTATGCTATTTCTTAAGTATGTTTGTCATGTAAGACCAACCTACATAGCACGTGTACTTCTTTTGTTACTTTGTATACCATATTATTTTTTCATATGTAAGTGATGGGTGGTTCAAGGGTAAATTGCTTAAACCACAAGGGATTGCAACGACGAGCTATATATGAGTAGGGGGTGTTCGGGTCATGTTAGTCGGGTTAAGACTAAAGATAACACATCCGAACCCAACCCTATTTGAACTCGATTTAGTCGGACTCGGGTCGGGTCTACTCGGGTCGGTTCATTCACGTTATGTTCAATCTGAATATGAGTACAATCGTCTTAAAATTGCCTATTTTTTCTAATTAAGATACATAATTTAGAATAAAAAATATATTATAAAATTTTAAAAAACTCTCATTCGGGTCAAACAGGTTGACCAAAACCCGAGTTAACCAAACATTTTGTACCCGATACTCAACCATATTTAGTATTTGGGTTACTCAGGTTGACCCGAATAACTCAGATTAAACTTTTAACCTAAGTAACCCGACCTCAAATAAACTAAGGGTGTGTTTGTTTCATTAAGATGTTTTGTGTCTGAATGTGACTACCACATCTTATTAGTAAGAGGTGGTTATAAAGTTTGAATCTGAATGAAATAATAATGTTTGTTTTTTTATAATTGTCTGAATGATTTAAAATGCCAATTTTTTTTAAATATATTGTTAACCGTCACAATACGATGAACAAATAGCTTGTGTAAACATGAAACAAATAGCTTGTGTAAACCGAATTGGTTCAAAATACCGGACCGAAATACCTTCGGTCCGGTCTTCCGGTCCGGTCCGGTGGACGGTCTAGCATGCTCACCCCCTATTTAAAAGTGTGATAAAATAGATTTTTTTTTGGTGGTTGTGTCATTGTGTTATCATGTGGGTTTTAATATTAACTATTTTAAAATATATATTATATTTCAGATCCACGTATTTATTTGTGGTTAAAGAATAGCGTAGGTTGGGACTTTTTAAGTTAATTTACTTTAAAAGAATAGTCATAATGTTTTTCCAAAAGTCGGTCGATTAAGCAAATAAATAGCACTTATGTCTATCAATTTGTACAGTCTTAAATTACCAATATTGGTTTTTTTTTTTTAAATTTGGATACTTGACTCATCCGCTTATTTTTATAATGTCAGTATTAATCACTACTTTAGAGTTTTACGTTTCGTTCTCGAGTTTTTTTAACGAGGAATGTAAAGTAAAGAAAAAAAAATGTAAATAAAAAGGGAGGAGAGGAAACAAAGTTTTATGATTTTTTTGTGTTCTAAAGCTTAAACTAAAAGAAAGAAATTGAAATATTGTTGCACCTTATTATATTATTGAATTTTGTGAATATACTATTATAACCTTTAATACAAGTTATACTCCATAAATAAGGGATACTTTTGTGAATAAGTTTTTTTTTTTTTCTCTTTACTCATTCATGTTTCACTTAAAATCTGAAGTGAAAGTTAAATAAAAAAAGGAAAAAAACTTTTCACTCTTTCATTTCCCTTTTCAAAAACTTTTTATTGTTAATTTATAGAGGTCATATAATACTAATTATATGTCTCCTCATTGTTTCTTCAGATAACACAGTAAAGAACAGACTATTCAAAGCTATTCGAAAGGATGACTGGGGGAAAGCCCGAGAAATCGTTTATAATAATACAGAGGATGTTACATGGACTTCTAAATTAGATGATAGCGGCATTACGGCACTCCACTATGCTGTCAGTAGATATAAAAATAATGAGGTTGTTAGGGATATCGTAATGGGGATAAACAGCGAGTTACTTTTAACAATTGTAGATAATGCTGGACGGCACCCGGCACATCTTGCTGCAGCTTTTGGCAACACAGAAGCTTTGAAGATAATGTTGAACTCTAACCCAAAATGTTTATTCATTCCTAATCATGGCGGTTATTTACCGATCAATTCCGCTCTTATAAGTCCAGCGATAAAAACCTTTCGTTATGTGTTCAAGCAAATGCAAAGTTATAAAGACGAATTTGACACATTCTTAAGAGGCAAGTCCGGTCTTGAGCTTTTGGGTAAAGTAATTGAGGCAGGATTAATT
>BQNB010111844.1:0-18463 GCA_026074375.1 Tanacetum coccineum | reverse complement strand
TCAATTTCACCTTTCAATTTATCAACTAACTCCTTGTTTGATGATTCCAAAAATTTATTTCGGTTTTTGCTGTCATCAATTTCACATTTTAGTTTCTGAATTAAAGAAGCAAGCAATTCACGTTCTTGATCAAGATCATCAGTATCATCCTGGACATCCTGAACTCTATCATAACATGTATCCAATGAATCAATAGTGATATTGGTGTCACCATGTTCTGCCAGATATATGTCATTACTAGATTCAGGTTGCTCAGGATGTTCATTTTCCATGGCAAACACATTATAGTTGACATTATTGTTTTGTACCTTGGTCCAGAATTGTCAACTTGATCTGGAGTAACCTCTTGAAGCTGTGCCATGTACATATAATGTGCTTCTAATTCCTAATCTTCAGACTCATCATCAGTATCATCCTTCCAATCAGCTTGTTCTGCATTCAACTAAACCCCGGCTTCCTCTTGTTTGCACAATAACATCTTTTCCTTGTGATAAGCTTCATCCTTTACTCGTTTCGATTTCTGACATTCCCTTGATACATGCCCATATTTCTTGCAGTTATAACACTAAATCCCAGACTTCTGTATAACCGGAGTACCTACATTTTCCCTAGCCCCAGCAACATTAACTGCCCTCTGATTATCATACCCAGTGCCTCTGTTGATTCTTGGAGAATTATCTTGATTAGCTCTACTGGTGTTTGATGAAGTTTGAAGGTTGTTGTTGGTAGGTTTGTAGATTTTCTTAAACGAGAGAGAAATTAAATCAATGAGTTTGTCAATCTCTTTGTCCTTAGACATTTCATCATCTTTAGTAACTGTATCAGGTTCTGGATCATAAGTAAGAGCAAAAGAGGTAACAATTGCTTTTCCTCTGTTTCTGGTAGATTGTTGTGATCTGGTGGAGGAATATTGAGTGTTTTGAGTAGGATGGTTTTGATGATGGTAAACTGGTTGTTGTTGAGCAACAAGTGCAAGTGGATTAGCAGTACGTGCTAGTCTTTCAGCTCTTATCTCATTGACTTCATTCTGGTGTTGCTTCAGGATGTCATAAAGTTTGTGATAGGAGACAGTCTTCAGCTCTTGACTCTGCTTAACAAGTGTCACAAACCTTTGCCATTTTGGTTGTAGTTGAAGTAAGAACTGAACATTCACTTGATGATTTGTAACATGACACTGATTTCTGACAAGCTCATTCATCATCTTGTAGAACCGTGAGTAATACGATTCAAGTGATTCACCATCCCGTGATGTGAATTTTCCAAACTCCCAATATAAATTGGTTTCAAGATCTTGAACATTGATTGATTCACCTTGTTTCAACCTTTCAATGGCTTTCCACATTTCACATGCATTCGGACAAGCATCAACTGTGGAGTAGATATCGTTATCTATCCCTGTGAGAATGATCTGAACGGCTTCAGCTTCGGCATTCAGTTGATCGCGTATGTCTTGTGAAACATTCTTATAGTTCTCCATATACCTCTCTGTAGTTGTTTCAGAACTACCTTCAGCAACTGGAACTGTCTTCTCAGCCCATTGATACGTGTATGGTGGATTTTGGAGACAATAGTGGATGAGTTCACTGTTAGGTTTGGTGTCAATGTATCTCTTGATTCTGGATTTCCACTGAACGTAATTACCCGGTGCTAACATTGGTGGACGATCTTTGCTACCCGCTTCCATGATAGCATTATGAAGAGCATTCGATGATTGAGTTTGCAAATTGGTATTTGAATTTGACATTTTGATGAAGTTGTGAATGGATATCGGATCTTAAGTGTTATGAAGTGTTGATTGTATTGTGGTGAGAGAGAATGCAATTAACTCCACGGGATTTTACAACTCTATGATTAAAACCGAGAAGGAAAAAGTTTACTTGTCGGGATTTTACAAAATCAATAGAAAAACCGTGAAATTAAAATTGACATATTTCGCTTGAGGGATTGCATATTTCGCTTGGTTAAAAGTTGCATGTTTCGCTTGAAAAATGAAAGTTGCATGTTTCGCTTAAACTTCTAAACATATTTCGCTTGGCAAGTAACTGTCATATTTCGCTTGTCCATAACATATTTCGCTTGGCAATTAACTTTCATATTTCGCTTGGCAATTAACATATTTCGCTTGACAGTTTAACATGTTTCGCTTCGACTGTTTAACATATTTCGCTTGTCTTTAAACTTGCATATTTCGCTTAACATTCAACATATTTCGCTTCTCATTTTTTCGATCGACTCTAGTTCGAATGTGCTTGTTCGATGAGTTTGTTCGAATGAGCTTGTTCGATCGTGCTTGTTCGATCGACAAGAATATGCCAACTCCGTTTCGAGGTCCTAGTCGATCAACAAAAAATGTCACTAGTTTTGATGATCCTGTTCGATTGTCCTAGTTCGATAAACACAACGCTCGTTCGATCCAACCTAGAACGAACGCTCGTTCGATCGTCCGCTAGTTCGAGTATGCTTGTTCGAATTGTCTATTCGAACCAAACACACTACTTCGTATCGATCTTCGCCTAGTCGAACCAAACTTGTTCGAACCCTTTTTTTTGAAAGTCCTCGTTTCGAACCTTGCACACTTACACATGTTCGATCCTTACTAGTAAGATCTCCTATCGATCCAAACTCGTACTTTGGACGTTTTTATCTTCTTTTGAACGTGTGTATGACTTAGCAACGCATGAAAGAACCACGAGGACACGCTATTAAGCCAAGTAACAAACTCGAACCACTAAGCTTACAAAAAAAAACGAAAACCACGAAACAAAGCTTACAAATACGAAAATAACAATTAAAAACTAACAAAAAACTAAACCCACCCGTGGCGATTGATACCAAATGTTATCCCAAAAGCTTAATCCATTTCACAACATAAGCTATACCAATAAGCAAAATAAGATAGAAAAGAGATAAGGAAAGTGAAAGATTATTAGAGAGAAATAAAGAGGTGGAAGATTACACACACACACAAGTGATGAAATGGTAACCAACACCCTCTCCATGTGTGGAGAGGGTTCTATTTATACCCTTGAGCCATAAGTGGCTTGTGGGCTTTTCTACTTGGGTCGGGCTTGGCTAAACTTGGGCTTTGAGCCCGCAACACGGACAATATTAGATTACAAACCAAGCCCGTTGTACCCGACTAGCCTATTACTTAACAAGACTAATTACGACTAATAAGACCGATAACATTCTTGTTCGACTTATATAAAATTAAGGCTAACAGAAACGTCTCAAAGCAGACAGCACGGTAAGAGTGAATCAGATAGTTACTATCTTTCTGATTGAGTCGTCAATTCATATACTAGACCAAAATCGATATCCAGTTTACACAAGCTTGATTCATTTAGAATCTCGCAAGTCACCTACCGCAGAGCTGTTTGATGTTGACTCTGGAAGGATTTCCATTCATCACTGTGAAACTAGAGAGTATCACTCTGAATGTTCTGGCAATTCTCACAAGGATAATGCGTTGGACTCTTTTATACCAAATGTTGTATAATGATGTACGGCATTTTGTATATTGGAATTTGTGTCCAAGTAAGATTTTGATTGATCTCGATGGCTTTAGACTTTATAAGTGCACATTTGTTATTTGGTAATCGGAGGCTGAAGCGGACCGACACCTTTTTAATATCAACGATCTCGGAGTGAGAAAGTCGATAGAAGCGTGCTGATCTCCGTGAGAAATGAAACAAACTTCTTTTGAGAGAATCCTGAGTAGCTGGGATGGGTTGTGCTTTGCATCACTAGGTCCATGATGACTTGTCTTCACTACCAGAATCATCATTGTGATTACCGATAGATTATGCATTGACCCGGTTTCTGCCTAAAGTTGTACGGATGACTTCTTTAATTACACCCTTTATCCTTATAATTCTTTTTCATTCTTCAACCCCTTCAATGTTATTCCAACACGTCCTCATTATCACCATGTTGGAATATTGTTTCCAGTGATAACTCATGCCTTAGATAACATTTTTCTCGTTCTCACTTTACTCATTTCTTCAATCATACCTAAGGACTTCTACATTATCTATTGGAGTGTCCCTGGGTAGATCCCTTCGGTTCTGGATGGATCATGGAATAAAATACCTAACCTTAACCGCCTTATACCTCCTTGAGAAACAATAGTTGGTCGGTATTTGGGTATTGCCATAAAGATCCATAAAACCATTTGAAAAAATCAATCAACGCGTCTGAGAAATCATTTATGACACATTGAGAGTTTCCAGATTTACCAAAAAGCTCCCTCTACACATATGCATCATATTATCAAAGAGTTTTGCACATGCGAGGAGGGGAACACACACTTATCTAGAGTAGAAGATCAAATCCATATAAGCATTATTGATCACTTTTTAATCACTTATTCTCCCCTCAAAATTGCATATGTGGTGACACTTTTTGAATTATTAGTGAATTAAAAAACAAGTTAATGTCTGTTAATTCACATGAGTCTAACTAAGTCTTGAGAGAACATGAGTGTACGCTGAAGGAATCTTATTATTATACTACCCCTCAATAAAGGATTAGAGTGAAAAACTTAGAGCGGTAGTTTGCTGAGCACACAATTTTGAAAGAATTTGAATTTTCTTTTTGAAAATATATTGAAAAAATTGTGCTTAACAGGAAAATGATTTTTGATTTATCTTATTAATTATCATCTCCTTAGTGCTTCTCTTAAGGATTTAAAATATTGAATGTTTATATGATAATGCTCAAGACCGAGAAGATGTGATCTTCCCGTTGTTTAGAAAAATGTACATAAATGAACATTTTACAATTCTTGGAGACCGAGTCCTAAGCTGACATTTACTTAGAATTCGTTAAGAAAATTTGAAAAGACATGTTTTGAAACTTTTTGAAACTCTCGCACGAACTTCATTTACACATACGTGTCAATATTAATCAACATTTATAGGTGCGTTAATGTTATCGATTGTCGAGAGACATTAGTCAAGAAGATATTTTTTGGGATTTTTTGAAATATTTTTGATTTTTTATTTTGCTTTTATAGTTGATAATATTGTATTATGGTTTTTTCAATAATTATATACAAGAATTACTGTATTTTGCTTTATAGGTTTTATAATATTATATTGTTTTATAATTTGTATATTGTATTTGTTTTTCAACTGATTATATACAAGCTCAGTTTAGAGATCAAATGTATCTACAGCAGAATTATTTTGCACAATAGACATAATATCTTGACTGACAACTGCTCTCAAGAGACGTTCGTTTTCGATTTCCAAAACCTTTATCTTATCAAGAGAATCATCAGCTTCCTTTGCAAGAGATTTGAAGTTCTGCGAACAAATTTTACAGTTGCTTCTTTCACAAAGAAATTTTGAAATTTTATACCCTGGCGTTAACTTGGTTAACAATAGGAACAATTTCGTCTTTGGAAAATCTTGTGAATCTCTTGATGAGTTGAGGATGACATATTTGTAATGTTTCCATTCATTCTATGTTTAACAACACGTTGAAGTGTCACGAGAGTGTCTTTTACCTCATTTAGGAATTTTCGAGAAACACTTGGAGTATCATCTGAAGATTCCTCATCAGGTATTGAAAATTATTTTGAAACATTGGCCGTTTTGGAAGTATTTGAAAAATATACATCTTCACGTGACTCTGCCTTTTGAGAAACAAAAACCTCAGAAAGTTTATTAATTTTTGCATAATTTTCTAGTTTTATTTCTTTGTTTAATTGTTTCATTTTTAAACGAGTCTCTTAAGCAAGTTACAGTGTCTCCTCCAAATCATACACAACAGGAGGATCATGCTTTTCAAAAAATACTCTGCCATTATACAGACTATGTTGTTTTTGTTGAGCTTGCTTAAGATAATGAGGATTTGGATAACCTAAAGCCATTTTCTGTTTAGTGTGGTAAAACAAGTTTGGCTTAGGTGTAAGCATGTGCATCATTTGAATCGATTGACCCTTTGTTACTCAAAAATGGTATCTAATTCTTTATCTTTTCTACAAGATCAATTTAATATCAAAAGTTCGTCTTTACTAATTATGAAATCAGACTTCAATTGTGTATGCTCTTGTGAAGGGTAGAAACATTGATTTTTTGAAGTTGGTTATTTAAATTTGTAATTTCCTCATTCAAAGTCGTTATTTGTTTACCCAGAGCTTAAATGTAAATCATTTATCCTTTTAGTAAGACATTGTTCTTGATAAACGTACTTTTGATAACCCCATTCAAGGGTGTCATGTTTTTCTTGATTGATTTCAAAACATTTTTCTTCACTCTTATATCTAGCACGCTTAGTGGTCAAGTCAGCCATTAGATTCACGCATATTGTAATTGACCCTGTTGAATCTATCAACTCCAGTGGCTAATTGTAGAAATGATCAACGAGCACGTATTTCCTCAGCAGTAGTAGGGATTTAATCTACTATTCCCCCACTTTTGTTTCCACCCTAAAAGCATGAAGAAAACATTACTGTTAATTCTGTTGAACAGTTTATAGGTTCGAAATGGATCGAGTAGACTTCAGTATACTGCTCTTCTTAAGTAAACATATTAAATATCTCATTATCATAACAATTGTAAGAATCAGGTACCTTAGATGTGTCATCTGAATCATAGACGGGAGCTTTGCCAATCTGAATACCCGACGTCGATGCTTCCTGCAAATTAGCCATTAAGATGCAATTTTCATTGACGTCCTCAATCTCATCAATATCCCTTGCAGCAACCATTAAGTTAAACTCTTCAGCTTGGAGTTGGATCCCCGCCTCTTCCTTTTGAGCATCAGCAACTAGTCTGAAGAGAAGCAGCATCCCTTCTCCTTGGTATGACTGTGCATTCCCTATCAAGAAGACCTATTCCTCTATAGTTGTAGCACCTGATATGATTTCCATTATTCCCATTTGCATTACCCTCAGCCCGTGCTGCTACAACATTAACATTCTAATTCTAATTTGCATTCCGATTAACAATTGGAGGAGCAATCCCTAGAACAACAATAAGCCTTTTCTGATTTCCAACATTCTAAACTCCTGAATTCTAAACAACGCGATTCCTGACATTCTGTACCGCATTATATCCATCCTGATTCCTTGCAATCTGCCTAGCATACTATCCAACCCGATTCCCACCATGACCTCCAATCATATGTATTTGTCTATCTTGCCCTATATTCATACCCGGCTGTGCAATCTGCCTGTTGTGTGGGTTTGATGAAATTCTCTGATTGTTGTTGGTTGGTGTAGAATAGTTGAGTTTGAATGCTTTAGCCATTAAAACAAGTGCCATGTTCATTGTAGTTGTGGGATCTGAAATGTCTTCGGGATTTGGCATTGGTTGTTGCATGTAGTTCTGGTTGAATGATGGTTGTGGGTTGTAGTTGTTGAGAGTGTTGATGTTGCATGTAGATAATCTGTGAATGGGTGATCTTGGTGAAACACTAGATATTGTCCTGATTTTGGTGAATATGCCATTAGATGAGCCAATGGATACATGTGATTTTGCAAGTCGTTCTAACGCTGATTTTGTTCACCATCAGTTTGATTGAATTTCAGGAATCTAACAATTGAGTGTAGTCCACTCATACAGATTCTTTGTTTTATAGGATCATCAGTGATGGATCAATTCCATTCCGCGCTAGAGAATGTTTAAGACTTAAGATTTGCTTGGGCAATCTATTCTAAGAGTTGCTTTTCTCTGGAGAAATCATTCATAACTTTTAGAAGCGATTAGAGTACGTATTAAACTGATTCCCCATCATTAGATTTAACGTTCTCCATTCATTGAACATACTAGCCTTCTCCTCCGAGCTCAAATTGTAGAACTTTCATCATTTGTTACAACACGACCCAAATGTCCTACTTCTCACAACTGTCTACATCAGCATCGAGATGTCTTCAAGAAGACCCATGAGGATAGTCTGAATTGCCTGATCATCAGCTTCCATTTGCTTTGCTTCCTTGTCAGTGAGTTCATCGTCTGTCTGCTCAGTTAGAGTAAGGACTAAAGCTACAGTGGTACACTATTAGAATCACCGGTTTATTTTGTCTTACGTAGGACCATTTTGATTGAGTTCCACAAGTAATTTCCTAATTAGGTTTACTTTTTGCATAACGAAGAAGACAAGAAGATCATGGAACATAGTTCTCTTTGTTAAGCATAGGTGGACGTGTTTCAGAACCAGCAGCATAAATGTCTTGTTGAGTCGACATTGCAAAAGTGATGTGAAATGAAAGAATGATCGTTTTAGTGATTAGTGATTATGATTTGAATGTTGTTAAAGTGATTAAGTCCTTGATATTTCATAGGATTTATAATTCTATGATTAAACAAGAAAATATATTCTTTTATACGGGATTTTACTAAAACCAAGAAGAAGCCGTGAAAATAGATTGTTGATTTTTTGTTTTGAAGTTCTCAAAGATTCTTTACCGAAAATGCCTTTACAGAATTAGAGCTACGAAATAGAATTTCTACATGGATCCAAAAATGCAAATTTTAGAGAAAATTTTGAGTAGTATAATCGCCAAGTTCAACCCACGGTATAAATCGCCCTTTGTTAATCGTATAAATCACCCAACGGGTTCGGTATAATTCGCCCAAGGTTTCAGTATAAATCTCCTAAGGTAATTTGTATAATTCGCCTAAGGAATTAGTATAATTCGCCTAAGGATGGTTTGGTATAAGATTCCGCCAAGGAATGGTATAATTCGCCAGGAAAGGGGGGGGGGGGGGGGGGGGGGGGGGGGGGGGGGGGGGGGGGGGGGGGGGGGGGGGGGGGGGGGGGGGGGGGGGGTGGGGGGGAACTTCTTGGTATAATTCGCCTGACTTGAAATGAGTATAATTTGCCCAAAGCAAACAAAAAAGTACTTGTACTTGTACTTTTTGCTAAACTTTTGGAACTATGTCTCCTCCTTCTTCTTCAAGCAAATCGTACCATCAAGAAAGAAGCCATTAAAACCATTAATAAGCTTTTGATTAAGCTTTTTATGATGCGAATAAGACACGAAATAAGAACAACAATACCTTAGACATAAAACAAGAAAGCAGTAACTTTTTTGAGTAAAATGGAAACAAAACTAATAAGCCAAAGGTTTTTATTCCTAAAACCTCTACTAAGCTATATTAAAGACGAGACAAAAAACAAGAATAAGCATAAAATAAGCACAAAATAAGCCACGGTTTGGATTGTTTTCACTCGAACCACAACAAGAATCACCAAGAACTTATATCATGAATAAGCCGAACCAAGAAAGCTTTAATAAGCTACGTAATAAGAAAGGAAACAAAACCATAGGAAACACTAAACACCCAAGTGCTCTGCGAGACCACTTGTTAGCTATATCTTTCACATATTATCACCACGAAATAAGAATGAATTTTAGAGAGAGAGAGAAGTTTAATTTAGAGAGAGAGCAAGAGGAAGATAGAAAGATGAGAGAAAAGAAAGAAATATGGTAACTTCACTAAGAAAGAAATGAGAAGCAACACCCTTCACCTTGTGTGGTAAAGGGTATTTATAGTACAAGAGATAAAAAAACCCTAACTAGGGACGTCTGGGTTTTCATGGGTCATTTACATGGGCTTTAGCCCGACACTAAGGCCCAATTAGCTTAAACAACATTCTCGTAAACTACGTTTTCCAATACAATGCTTGGGAAATATAATGACCATCACTTTACATAAAAACACAGCTAACAATTCACATGCTTGGCGTTCTGTTTCATGCCGTATCTTTCAGAATTCAACCGAGCACTTATGAGCTCCTGATAATCTCGTTTCTCTTATATTTATTTTCCTACTTGTCTTACTTTTAAGTAATTTTCTAATTACACATATTGCTCAACTTAAGTGTGGGGGAAAATAAATTGGAAAATCAGACTCATTATTAAAAGTATAAAACTTTTTTCGTCCTCTGTGAATTTAAAAAGTCTAATTTATTTTAAATCCTTTTGCCCACTTAAGGTTAATATATTGAATAAAACATAGTAGATAAAAAAAAAATTAAACCAGAGAAAGTGGTCCTGAATTGATAAAGCAGATCCGACTCAGGATCGATGACATTACTTGTGCATGTATACCAATCACCCAAAAAATGTAAGGTTTTAGATCTTAAGGAATTCAGGTATCCATCTTTGATACCTAAGATAATTTTTTCCTTTAGCTTTCTCGAGTTAAGGTTTTGAAATGCCAAGGTTGCAAGTGTCTCATCCGTTTAATTTTTTTTGTTTGTCGTTACGGCTGTGTATTTATAATTTTTTGCCTTTTCTGGAGAATTGGTGTTGGGAATAAACCTTCACAAGATTAGTTCAAGAACTTAATACTGCTCAAGATATAACTAACAGTACTAACTAGGTTAGTACTGCCAGAAGAAAAGTTAGTACTGTCAGTATTGAACTTAATACTGCCAGAGAAGATTAATACTGCTAAAGGAAGTCAAAGATGCCAGAAGATAAGGATTACTTGGAGATGCAGATAGAAATAATTTAGAATAGATTGTATCAAATATCTATACGATTATGTTATCTTTAGTATATGTTGTAAGCCGACTAGGACTCCTTAGTCTATAAAAGAAGGCTCTAGGGCATTAGTTGAGATACAAGTTTTCATAGTTGTCAAGTCGATTTAAAAAGGCTTCAAGGTTGTAAACCCTAGTACTAGTGAAGAGTACTCGTATTATTGATCTAATAATATTGGAGCGTTCGGTTATATTCATTGTTCATTCTACTGCATCACAGTTTACTATTACATTCATATTCTTCTAAATACTAAAGAGTAGATTCCGCATACTCTTAGTATCAACAAAGTTTCTAAGCATAGTTGTCTTGAATCTATTCAATACAACTAACCCTTTTACAATGTTTGCAAGATCTAGCAGGGATCAACAATTGGTATCAGAGCCTTGTGTTCTGAAACTTTGATCTAGAAGATATGGAATTTGAATCTACACATAGTAATACTACTGCTAAGTTACCCATACTCAAACTTGGCGAGTATGAGATGTGTGTGATAAGAATCAAGCAATACTTCCAGGTACAAGATTATGCTCTATGGGAGGTCATAGCGAATGGTAACTCATGGGTATCTGTACCACAAACAGCACAAGAGAATGGTACTTCAGTTACAAAGATGTCAGTACCTGTAACTGCTGAAGAAAAGACCAACAAGAAGAATGATGTGATGGCTAGAAGCTTGCTACTCATGGCTCTTCCCAATGAACACCAACTTAGTTTCAGTTAGTACACTGATGCTAAAACAATGTATGCTGCTATCGAAACACGATTTGGAGGTAATGAAGCCACTAAGAAAACACAGAAGACACTTTTGAAGCAACAATATGAAAATTTTAGTTCATCAAGCACAGAGTCTCTTGACTCTATTTTTAACAGGCTCCAAAAGATTGTTAGTTGGCTTGCAATTTTGGGTGTAGTCATCACTCAAGAAGACTTAAATTCAATTTTTTTGACAAGCTTGCCTCTAGAGTGGAATGCTCATGTTTTAGTCTGGATGAATAAGGCTGAAATTGAAACAATAAGCATTGATGATTTGTACAACAACTTCAAAATTGTTGAACAAAGTGTAAAGAAATCTGTTGGTGCAAGTAGTGGTGCTCAAAACTTGGCCTTTATGTCTGATCTAAGCACTAGCAGTACTAATGATGTTAATACTGCTAAACCTGCATATGAAGTTAGTATTGTTAGCACTAATGTTAACACTGCTAGTCCTCAAGTTAGTACTGCTAGCTTCAGTGATAATGCTGTGTATGCTTTCATGGTTGAGAATCCCAATGGTTCTAATCTCCTATAGTAGGACTTAGAGCAAATTCATGAAGATAATCTGGAAGCAATGGATTTGAAGTGGCAGCTCTCTCTACTAAGTATGAGGGCAAAGAGGTACTATCAGAGGACATGCAAGAAAATTTTCATTAATGCCAAAGATACTGCTGGGTATGACAAATCCAAGGTAGAGTGTTTCAACTGTCACAAGATGGGACACTTTTCCAGGGAATGTAGAGCACCAAGGAACAAAGAGGGTCAGTTCAGAAATCCAGACAACACTAGGAAGCAAGGAAACAATGAAGACACATCTTCAAAGGCAATGTTGGCTATAAATGGTGTAGGTTTTGACTAGAGTGATATGGCAGAAGAACAGCTTCAGACAAACATGGATCTAATGGCGTTTTTAGACTCTGAGGTATACAATGATAAAACTTGCTCTAAAACTTGTCTGAAAAACTATGAAACTCTTAAGAAACAGTGTGATGATTTAATTGTTAAGCATAATCAAACTGAATTTACAGCAACTACTTATAAAAGAGGTTTAGCAACTCTATAAAAGAGGTTTAGCAACAGTAGAAGAACAACTTATCACATATAGGAAGAATGAGGTTCTTTTTAGTGAAGAAGTTGCAGTTCTAACAAGGAGTAGCCTTGCAAAAGGACTATGAAATAAATGTGCTTAAAACAGGTGTTTGAAATAAAGGTAAGCCAAAGAAAAACTGAGGGTATTGAATTTTAAAAGTGAGAATATTGATAAAGCCTCTAAAGGACCTAGACAAGTTGTTAGAGGTCAGAAACTGAAAAAAATTAAAAGGTTTGGGGGTATAGTGTTGATTCCTCCACCTCATCCTTTAATATATAATAGACCTAAAAAGCTTGATTTGTCTTATTCTGGTCTTGATGAATTCAAAGAGCCTGAATTCAAAGGGTATGGTACTCAGGATAGTAAGAAAGAGTCAAATTAGTTGTTTATGATAATGGAAATCAGATGATTCTAAGAAATTTCTGACTAACTCTTTGTAATAAGTTAGCAAGTATCAAAAGATATTAGTAGCTTTTTTGAGTCTTCACTTAATGTTGATAAAAAACTGTTTTTCCTGTGGTAAAAAGGTAGAGTCTGTCAAACTAAAAATCATGAAAAACAAGTTAAAGGTCAGTTAGGTCTGTTGAGATGTATTAGATCACAAATCCTAGGGGGAATCAAGGAATTTGGAAAAATTGGGCAGGAAGTCATTCAACTGGAAGTGATTTTATGATGTATAACACCTCCCCCCCCCCCCCCCCCCCCCCCCCCCCCCCCCCCCCCCCTAAGCTTGCTTTATTTGTGGGAGTTTTAATCTTGTGTCAGGATCAGTGCTAAAACCATCAAAGGGATAAGGAGGGTTTATGGAGTTATTATAACTGGGTGAACTACATCATATCTACCACAAGAACTCACCCTTATTGCTCAAAGGAACTGGTTTACAGCAGTTTTAATGAAAACTGGCCTAACAAACTTTTATACTGCTATGGACAGTTAATACTGCTTTATCCAAATTCTGTATGTTTTTAGTACAAAACCATGTCATGTTTTCCAAAAACAGAACAATCAATGTAAGAAGACCCTTTCAAAACTTAAACAGCTTTATCTAACAAATGATTTACACATAAAGTTAATTTACTGCCAAGGCAACAAGCAGTTAATACTGCTCGGCCATATGCAGTTAATACTGCTTGGCCAAAAGTAGGTTAAAACTGGTAGCCTATAATTCTGCAGTTGTTATGTTGTTAGGGTAATCAGGCTAAAATGCTGTTAAGGGCTTAGCATGTTGGGTTGGAGACTACCAAACCTAAATGGTGCATCTAATCACCTTGAAGAAACATATTACAATTGATGCACGAGGTGATCCAGTCAATGATGGCTTGGGTCACTAACGGAATCTAATTTCCTTATTTTTTTTGTAGGGAAGACACAACAAGATGATAAAGGATTTGGTTGAAGTGGATGCTCAAGGCACAATGATTTGGGAACATAGATTATCTCCTCAGATTTCAAGGATTTGATGGAGGTTATGTTACATTTAGAGGAGGAGCACTGTGGTAGAATTTCTGGTAAAGGAACGCTTAAAACTGATAGTCTTGATTTTGAAGATGTATACTTTGCCAATGAGTTAAAATTCAATCTTTTAATGTCTCACATATGTGATTTTTTTGGTACAAAAAGATACTATGTACTTTTTACTGACTATGAATGTCTTGTCTTTATCTCTATTTTAAGTTGCCTGATGAAATCATATACTTCTTTAAAATTCATAGAAAGGACAATATGTACAGTTTTGATATCGAGACGAAACATTGTTCTAAAGAGACTTTACTTGTCTTGTGCAAAGGCTACATCAGTGTATCAATGCTTCTGGGAATAGGAGGCTTGGTCACATAAATTTTAAGACTTACAGCTGTTAAGGATTATCTTGGTAGATGATTGCTACAAAAGTTTTGAAAATTGGACAAAAAACCTTGTTGCTTGTCTTAAAGGGAAGCAACACATAGCTTCTTGTAAGTCTAAAGTTTTGAATCTAATTACTAAGCCTTTGTTTATGCTTCGTATGGATCTGTTTGGTCTAACTTTTATGAATAGTTTAATGCATAAGAAGTATTGCTTAGTAGTCACTGATGATTATAGCAGGTTTACTTGGGTTTTCTTTTTAACAACTAAGGATGAAACCAGTGAGATTCTTAAGAACTTTATCAAAGAAATAGAAAACCTAGTGGATAAGAAAGTGAAAATAATCAGGAGTGATAATGGAACAGATTTTAAGAATAAAGTAATAGATGATTTTTGCAGAGATAAAGTTATTAGGAGAGAATACAGTATAGCCAAGACTCCTCAGCAAAATGGTATGGCTGAGAGAAGGAATAGGACACTAATTGAGGCTGCTAGAACCATGTTAGCTGACTCTAAGTTACCTACCACATTTTGGGCTGAAGCAGTTAGTACTGCTTCCTATGTACAGAATAGGGTCTTAGTAGTCAAGCCTCATAACAAGACACCTTATAAACTTTTTAGAGGTTTTAAACCAGCTCTAAGCTTTATGAGACCATTTGGATGTCATGTTACCATTCTTAATACTTTAGACAGTTTAGGCAAGTTTGATGGCAAAAGTGATGAAGGTTTCTTTATTGGATATTCCTTGAGTAGTAAAGCTTTTAGGGTATACAACACTAGAACTAGGAGGGTAGAAGAAAACTTGCACATTGGGTTTTTAGAGAATAAGCCTATGATAGAAGGGAATGGTCCAAATGGCTGTTTGATATTGATTCTCTAACCCAATCTATGAATTATGTTCCAATTGCTGCAGGTCCAATCACTAATGAATCTGCAGGTACACAAAGAAAACTTAACGCAGGTATATCTACACAGAAAGAAGAAATCAGTCAAGATTACATTGTGATGCCAATTTGGAAAGATGCTTCATACTCTGATTCACCTTCTAAGGACGTTGGAAATGGTGAACCAAAATCTGCTGCCGATGATCAAAAGCAGGTTGAATATGGTCCAGATAATGAGAATGATGAAAAAGATAAGTCTGAAGATGATAGCAGTCCTAAGGAAGTTAATGCTGCTGGACAACATGTTAATACTGCCAGTTGGCAAGAAATGAGGCAATAAGATTGTTTTTGGCCTATGCTTCTTTTATGGGTTTTCTGGTATATCAAATGGATGTGAAGAGTGCATTCTTATATGGAACTATTGAGGAAGAGGTTTATGTTACTCAACCACTAGGATTTAAAGATCTTGACCATCCAGACAAAGTTTACAAGGTGGTCAAGGCACTTTATGGGTTACATCAAGCTCCAAGAGCATGGTATGAAACCTTGGATAACTATCTATTGGGCAATAGGTTTAAAAGAGGGAAGATAGATCAGACATTGTTTATCAAGAAGCAAAAAGGAGATATTTTGCTTGTACAGGTTTATGTTGATGACATTATCTTTAGCTTTACAAACAAGGAGCTATGTACTGCATTTGAGAAGCTTATAAAGGATAAGTTTCAAATGAGTTCTATGAGAGAACTTACTTTCTTTCTAGGATTACAAGTACAACAGAAGGTAGATGGAATATTTATCAGTCAGGATAAATATGTAGCTGAGATTTTGAAGAAATTCAACTACACAGATGTGAAGTCTGCTTCTACTCTAGTTGATTTGGAAAAGCCTTTAGTCAAAGATGGAGATGCTGATGATGTTGATGTACATCTCTATAGATCTATGATTGGGTCTTTGATGTATCTCACAGCATCTAGGCCAGATATTATGTTTGCAGTATGTGCATGTGCCAGATTCTAAGTTACACCAAAGACATCCCATCTCTTAGCAATCAAGAGAATTTTTTGATATGTAAAAGACAAACCAACATTAGGCCTTTGGTATTTTAGGGATTCTCCATTTGAACTAGTTGCTTATACTGATAGTGACTATGCTGGAGCAACTCAAGATAGGAAGTCTACAACTGGAGGTTGTCAGTTTTTAGGAAATAGGTTGATATCATGGCAGTGTAAGAAGCAAACTATGGTTGCCGCATCTACAACTAAAGCGGAATATATGGCTGCTGCTAGTTGCTGTGGACAAGTACTCTGGATTCAAAATCATGACTGATTATGGTATAATTTTTCCTGAAATCTTGTCATTAATATTGACAATAATAGTACTATTTGCATTATTGAAAATCCTGTTCAACATTCTAAAACAAAACATATAGAGATTAGGCATCATTTTATAAGAGATTGCAATGCTAAAAAGTTAATACAAATGGTTAAAATTCATACTGATCATAATGTTGCAGATCTTCTTACAAAAGGTTTTGATGCTGGAAGGTTTCAGTACTTGATCTCAAGTATTTGAATGCTTAATCCTTAATGTCTACATCTCTTTATGTCTTTGTAAAGTTTTGTAAACGATTAGTACTGTTAGTCTTGTTAATTAGTACTGCCAAGTATAATTAGTATTGCTAGTTATACTTAAAACTGTTTGTTAAAGCTGTTAGTCATACTTAATGCTGTCAAGAAGAAAATACTTTGGATTGTGTATTTTTTGCTATGGACTAACACCTGCAGGTTAAGCATATTGAATACCTGATGTTGAATGCTTCACCTCTGAAGTATTGTTTGAGAGGAAGTTAATGTTCTTGGATAATCATTTTTAACTTTTATTCATAGGTTATGCATAAATATGGATCCTCATGAATTCTCACATGTCTATCTAGTCATTTCTAGTGTGCATGTGATGAATAGAGGCATGTTGTTGTATAATTATTGAAGACAGAGTTAATGCTGTTAAGATATCTCTTACTATTGTTATGTAGAAAATTAGTACTGCCAGACATGAAGCTATACTGCTAGGCAAAAGTTAGTACTATTGAGTCAAAGTTAGTACTGCTGGGATGTCATAAGAGCCAAAGCTAAAACTTTTAAGCAAATTCTTAACCCTTGAAGCATTGTTTGAGGGGAGGCTACTTATGTCAATATACAAGCATGGATGGAAAGACATGTAATATCAACAGTGTGTTAAAGAAAATCAAAAACATCTAGGCATGTCAAAAGAGGTCTGGACACCAAGATACCTCAGTCTAGTAGTCCCCCTATAAAGGTTGGTGATGAGGCTGTCCATAAGGAGTTGGGTGACAGAATGGAAAGAGCTGCCACTACTGCTTCTAGCTTAGAAGCAGAGCAAGACAATGGTAACATCAATATGACCCAATCCATGGCAACACTTAATGAACCAAGTCCTTAGGAAACTGGTTCAGGTAGTGGTCCCAGGTGCTAAGTTACCATATTGGAGTTGCAGATGCTCAAACTTAGTTTGAGGCTGCATCTAAACAGTCCAATGATCCACCTCTCTCAAGAGTTAACACACTTGGAAGTGGAGAGGACAGTATGAAACTAATGGAATTGATGGCACATTGTACAAAATTATCTAAATCGGTGAGAAAAAGAATAGAGATATTAAGTGAGCTGAAAAACAGAAAGAGAGTTGTGTGATAAAAATAGAATGAGTGAATTGGTGAGCAAAAAGAATTGAGAGATATTATGTGAGCATAAAAATAGAAAAAGAGATTGTGAGAGTCAATATTTGGTGATGAAAATGCTCTTTAGACAAAATTGAGGTTAATACTGGTATCTCAATGTTAGTACTGCTGGGGATTACTTTGTACTACTGGGCATTACTTAGTACTGATAGTCATATTTTAGTACTGCTGGGTTTAGAGTTAGTACTGCTAGGCTAATCTTAGTACTGCTGGGTGACCGTTAGTACTATTTGAGCCATAACAGAATTTCCTTCTCTAAATATAGCGGTTGTGAAATTTCCGCCAACTACTTCGTCTATAGGTTTGACTAATTGGAGAATTCCTGATCTTTCTATAAACATAAGATTTCTTCAAGATAAGTACAAATCTTATTCAGTCGGCTAAATTTTAAAACCTTAAAACTCTCTCTTATCTTAATTACCTCTACCAAACACTCACACTCTCTCTCACGACCATATCCCAGAACTTTAATTCACTTTCTATTCATCAAATGGCGAGTTTAGAATTTTGCAATAAGCACAACATGGTTGCATACTTAGAGAAGTCAGGAGGAAGTGAGGGGTTTCATGAAATCATTGATTTTCTCTTTGCAAGTCACATCCACTATGCCCTCATTGCAAGTCCAACCATTTATA
>BQNB010111843.1:0-13331 GCA_026074375.1 Tanacetum coccineum | reverse complement strand
TTTTTTTTGACGACTGTTTGAACTTGTTACGACGAGTGAAGGAACGTCTGACTGGTGGAGGCGACGATTATGATAGTATGTTGACATTTTCTTCGGAATTTAATTACGATTCCATAGCCGATGACGACATCATCTTACTCTTAGCGGTTTGAGAGTTATAAGCAAATCATTGAGCGAATGTTGTTTCCTGAACCCAATGGCTTGTTACGACGCGTGACGGTGTTTCGCCGATGTTACAACTGCAATTCCGGTATACTTTTCTTCGGAATTTAATTACGAAGGCACGACCGTTGATCGCTTTAGTTAACTTCATACACTTTAAAAGTTATGACCGAAACAGTGGGTTGCAATTTTTGGTTTTTTAGTGCGGATAATTGGCGATGGCTAGGTTTGATGGGGTGCCATTGAGGCGGCGGCTTAAGGTGGCCGACAAGGTCTGAAGATCAGACATAGAGCTCCGATACCATGTTGAACATTGATACCTCAGAGGAGATATTGTATTATTTATACGATATTTATAATGCAATTACATCTAAAAACCCTAATATACCCAAAGCAGTAGCAGACTGTAATAGGGGCAGGGAGGCTTCCGGCCCCCCAAAAGTTGTGACAACTAGTGTAAATATTACTATTTCATTCTCAAAGTTATTGTCACCTTTTTATTTTGGTATGTTTAAAATAATTTCCCCCCTTCCCATAAAAAAGTTCAAGTTACGCCACTGACCCAAAGCCCACAACCGGGCTTTGGCTATCTATCGCCTAATATTTATCAGCAATCTAAGCGATGAAATCGCAAAGCTCGAATTGGATGAGAAATCTAAATAAATATTAAAGCTATAAAAGTTTGGGAAAATTCCTAAAAGAGTCCAAACACCTTAGGCGCTAGCACTATATAATCCAAAAAACATCTTTGAGCAAAAATAGCCCAGGACGACTTGGCAACTGGGCGACTTGTACTTAATATTCCCTATTTTTACTATACAAGTACAAATCGAGGGCGACTTGTACTTAAATAATTAAAAAAATGGAAAATCGTCAAATTCTTCTTATGTTGCTCAGTACAAGTCAATTTTTTTTGGGTTATAGAGTGCTATCACATATGGCACATGGTCTCTTTGAGAATTTTCCCTAAAAGTTTTGTTGATGAAGACGTAACAACAAGCGGAGATAAATCTTCATCTGCATCAGCAAAAGTAAAATAAAGCGGTGCCAAAACCAAAGTAGTAAAGCAAATAATTAATCTTGATGATGGCATCCGACATCAAGCAGAGAATAATCTTCATCATGCAACAACAACAAAAGCAAAGATACAAAAATAAAAACAAAGCATAGACTTTTTTCGGTAGTCGGCTTTTGACAACGCGTCTGGAGGTCGATAAAGGCGATTCAAGTTGGGTTTTGTGCAGATTTGAAAAACGAAGAGAATGAGTTAACTACAAACGGTTTAATGCTAGGGCGAAAACATTACACACTAATGATTTCGGCCAAAAATTTGCCTATTTTTTTCTAAGAAAATGAATAACTGCGAGGTTAGGGTTTGATGTGGTGACCTAAATGAGGTGGCTTAACATAGCCACATAGGTTTGGGGATTAGACATGTTTCGATACTATGTTAGATAATAAAAGCCCCATTATATTTTATTGATAGGCTATTTATAATGTAAATGATCTAAAACATGCTAAACTCACAAATCAGGCTTGAGCTTACTAATATATTATCTATTGTCGGTACTTGACAAAATGTTGACTCATCATTCACACCCCATGTTTGAGTCGCCCTCGCTATTCTTTATAATTTTAAAGGTAACTCGGTTTTGTTGTTCTTGTGCACTCCGTAGTGAATATAAAATTATGTAACAAACTTGCTATTCGTTATTATTGTATGAAAGTATAAAAGTATAAAACCACTTGTTCATACTTAGCACATTTTATTCCTTTGTAATGTTGACACAGGCCGTCTCGTGAATTTTGGTGGCCCTGTGCCAGTGTTGAAAGTAGGCCCTTATTAGCCACGAAAACTCTATACATGTATACAAATATCCACTACTAATACGTGAACTAATGCAAGTATCCACAAGCGTTAAAATAAAAATGCAAAAACGAATTCGTTTGACATGAATCAAGATACCAAATCGAAATTAACTAAGTGAAACTTGAATCCCAAAAAGTGAAAACTCAATTAAAATTCCAGATACTGAATTTTCTAGACCTAAATATAAAGAAATTACACAAAGTAACAAGAATAAATTTTTTATGTCATGAACAAAATAATCGATTGAATCCTCAATAACACAACCGAGCAATTCGCCCATTGTCGTTATTTATTTGTTTACAAAGATTTGACTTTCAAATATCATAAATCTAATTAAATTAATGCATGGGCCTCATAGAAACAAACAAATCTACGGTTATATCATTTTATCACTAGGATTTTATTCTCTTTATTATGTATGCTGCTAATTAAATGCCATTCCAGATCTAATCAAACGAGATATGAATTCCTTTTTCCCTTTTGTTTGAATCCTGTTATAACCCCTGAAATTGAGTTAATCATTGATTGATTACTCTCATATCGAGCGTGTTAGGCGGGATTCTCATCTAGGGTTTAGTTATTTAGATCTGAGTCGATGCACACGGGTGTATCTAATTGTTCATTGTGCACCGTCATCTAATCCTTGGAATTAAGGAACACTACGGCAATGGGCTTAGGTGTTTTGGTTCATCTTTACACCATGTCAAACGGGTTAAAAAATATGTTGCGATCATGTCAAAGCCCGTTAATAGGGTTAATGTATTTCATATGAATCTTGCTAGCAAACTTAACTTCCTTTTTCTTTTCCCCTTCCACCACCATGACATGCTTCTCAAGATTAAACTGCCTTGTGTTGATAGCTTTATGGTCTAATTGTTGATTGTGTATGGTTTTTGTGAGTTGGGGAGGTGTAAGTATGGTGGTGCATGTAATTAAAACGTGACACATAATGTTTAGGTATGTAGGTATAAAATAATTTAAATTTTAAGTTGAGTTAACCTCGAATCTAACATAACCGTTAAGTGTAGTGTCAAGCTCGAGATGGACTTGATCAACTCACTTGTACAATTTCTTTTATGAGCTTGCATTTAAGATGCGAAAGATGTCATCTAAAGGAAACAAACCATCAACCTCACGTCCTACTACAGCCTCTTGATACATAGAGAGTGCTTCTTGCATTACATTATCTTGGCAATTTACTTTTCCTCTTTCTGGATGGATGGGTAGAAAGGGGCATTCATGCATATCTCCAATCGCACATTGTCCCCAAGCACTCATCTCCCTTCAGCAACGCAAATGCATATTACATAATGTAGCCGAAGATAAGAACTATGTAACACAATGAACATCCAAAATAAAATAAACCTCAAACTTAAATCACCTCACATTTCCTAACTTATGGACTTCAAAGAAGCGGGCTTCATTAATGGATTTTCACTTGTCGTGAGTTAAGTCGTCATATATCCTGATGCAGGTCTCGTAAAGACTTCACAGAAAGTTTTACAATCCCCTAGGCAGAGTACCTAACCGTTGTAGTGTAGTAAGGCAAGATTCGGGGGTTGTTATCGTTCTCTAGGGGAATAGGTTGGGAAGGTTCGATCCAGATCTAACAAAGGTCTATGGGATTGAGCGAAGATTCTTTTTGTATTTTTATTTTATAGAAAGCAGGTAAAATCATGGTTTGAGAGGTTTGGTTTGTTTTATCTAATTAAACTAAATTATAATCTAAACTACTTTGGTGGTAACTTATATGATAAACGTCGGATCTTGGTTTACATATTGATGGAGAGGATAATGGTGCTTCTGAGGTGCCTGAAACAATTTTTGAGAATTCTGATGGCATGAAAGAGAGGCAGTCGGAGGATCCTTTTGGTTTATACTCAATTCTAAATAAAAACAAAGTTAAATCTGATGTAATTCGGGAGGTCAATGATGAGAATCCTAGCCTCAAATATCCTCCCGGTTTTACTCCTAGTGTGGAAAAGAATGGTTCAAAGTCAAAGGATGATCAGGTCCAGAATATAAGTGATAATCAGTTAAATGGTGATAATGAGTCTGTGCATCAGGTTGAACGTGAAGATAACAGGAATAGTGATGGTGCTAAAACTATTTACAAGTTCAAGGAATTCGTCATGTCTGAAATACCACGTATGATGGTTCTATCCTAGGTGTCTGGAGGAAATTGTGAAGGTGGGTATAACAATGGGGTATAATATGGATGGGTGTGCGAATGATATTACCAAAATAATTGAATCACAAGGAGGGTACGGGGTTAATAGATGAATTTTTTGTCTTTAAATGTTCAAGGCCTCGCCCAAAAGGCTAAAAAAGATTGGGTAAAGGAGTTGTGTAATAAGAATAAAGTGAGTTTCGTAGGGTTACAAGAAACTAAGATATAGTCTATTGATTTACTTAGTGTGAGACTCTGTTGGGGTAATGTAAACTTTGATTACGTTCATAGTGACTCTATTGGTAATTCTGGAGGGATTCTTTGTATTTGGGACCCAAATTCGTTTCGTAAGGACAGTGTTACTGTGTCGGATTATTTTGTCATTGTTCGTGGTGTGTGGATTAAATCGGGGATGGATATCCTTATTGTTGTGGTATATGCGCCACATGATGTTAGAGATAAACGGCTATTATGGGATTATCTTTCTCATGTATCGAACCAATGGGCCGGTGAGGTTGTGATGATGGGAGATTTTAATAAAGTTAGATACAAATCGGACAGATTTGGATCGAATTTCAATGCTCATGGTGCGGATATTTTTAATAATTTTATTATTAACGCAGGTCTTGAAGAGGTTCCTCTTGGTGGAAGTGCATATACTTGGTGCCACAAATCCGCTTCTAAAATGAGCAAGTTGGATAGGTTTCTCGTTTCGGAAAATTTGTTAAACACATGTCCTAATATAAGTGCTATTACTCTGGATAGATTTCTCTCGGATCATCGCCCTATTTTACTTTGTGAAGCATCTTTTGATTATGGCCCGACTCCGTTTCGGTTTTTTCACTTTTGGTTTGATGTGGATGGTTTTGATAAATTTGTTACAGATTCTTGGAAAGATGCTCCTGGGGATGATTCAAATGCTATGCGTAACTTATGTGGTAAGTTGAAGTTCCTCAAGGTGAAAATCCGAGCTTGGTATACAGATTTCAGAAACAATTCCAAAGGTTCTGTTACTAATTTCAAGGAAGAACTACGGATCTTGGATGAATTGATTGATAAAGGTAATGGTTCGGACGAGATTGTTAACAACTGTTTGGAGATTCTTGGTAAATTACAGCAAGTGAATAAGGCCCAAGCTTCGGAAGTAGCTCAAAAGGCTAAGATCAAATGGTATGTAGAAGGAGACGAGAATACGAAGTTTTTTCATGGCACGCTTAACAAGAAATGTAGCCAATTGAATATTCGGAGTATAATGATAAATGAAACGTGGACTGATAATCCGAAGGCTGTGAAACAGGAATTCTTTCAGCACTTTCGAAACAGGTTTGATACGCCTCCGGATCAAAATGCTCATATTGATATGCCTTTTCGAATGAATTTCGACTGATCAGCTGAAAGACCTTGAGTGTTGGTATCTAATGAAGTGGTCCAAAAGGGCGGTGTGGGATTGCGGACACAGGACATTATACCGGGTCCAGATGGTTTCACATTTGGATTTTATCGACACTTTTGGTCGACTATTGAAAACGATGTTTTTGAGGCGATTAAGTATTTTTTCACATGTTGTGTAATCCCGAAAGGATGTAATTCGACGTTTATTGCTTTGATCCCAAAGAATCCCGATGCCAACATGGTTAAGGATTTTCGCCCTATTAGCTTGATCGAGAGTATATATAAGATTATCGCTAAAATTTTCGACTAATATTGTCTTGTTGGTGTCTTGGGCGTTTTGTAAATGAGGTTCAAATCGCTTTCTATCGGCAGTGACAAATCATTGACGGTCCTTTATCCTTAATGAGATTATGACAATGGTGTCGTAGGAGGAAAAAACAAGACCGTATTTTACAAAGTCGACTTTGGGACATAGCTCGATTCGGGTCGATGGGATTTCTTGGATGATTATATTGGTAAAATTGGGTTTGGGTACAAATGGAGAGGATGGATTCAAAACTGCCTTAATTCGTCTAAAGGCTCAATTCTTGTCAATGGGAGTCCTACCGAAGGAATTCCAATTCTACAAAGGTCTAAAGCCCAAGGTGATCCGCTATCCCCTTTTTTATTTATCCTTGTAATGGAAAGCTTACATATATCGTTTCAACGTGTGGTGGACGTGGGCATGTTTACTGGTATTAAGCTTAGCTCATCGCTAAATATTTCACATCTATTCTATGCGGATGATGCAATATTTCTTGGGCAATGGAATGATTCTAATAGTGGACACCCTTGTTAATGTGATGATTGCTTTTATCGTGTCTCTAAGTCTTCGGATAAATTTGTGCAAAAAGCAAGTTTATAGGTATTCAAGTGGACGCTGACAGAATTAAGAGTGCGGCTTCCTAAAACTTGGGTGGCCTTGTCTCATACTATTTCCTTTATTTAGGATATGATAGTTGGTGAAAATATGTCTAGAGTGCACGCTTGGGGATTGAGGGTCATTGTTAAAATCAAGTCCCGTTTGTCGAATTGGAAGTTAAAAACATTATCTAGTGGTGGTCGATTTACTCTTCTTAAATCGGTGTTAGGATCGACGCCGATCTTCCATATGTCTATATATAAAGTCCCTTCGAGTGTTCTCTATGTGTTGGAATCCATTCAGAGTCATTTTTTTCTTGGTCAGAACTAGGAAGCTAAATAAAGATATCTTGGGTGAATTGGAAAACGGTTCTACAACTAAAAGAAAGAAGGGGGTCTTGGGGGGTTTCCAGTCTTATGCGCTTTATGAGGCTTAATGTGCTAATGGGTTTGGCGATTTTTTGCACATAAATATTGGTTTGGTCTAGTGTGTATTAAGGGCCATTCATGGTCTGAGGGGGGTTTGATCCTGATGTGAGAAGGGCGGTTTTCGATCTACGTGGACCTCTAGTGTGCAGGAAGTGAAGAGTTACAGAATTCAAGCTTTGTAAGTGTCAATATTATTTGTTATATTCGGTCTAGATAGGAAATGGAGAAATACTAATTTTTGGATGAACAAATGGCATATATGAAGGCGTTCTGAAAGATGTAGTCACCTGTTGTTCGCATTGGAGAGGCATCAGAATGTTTCTATTCACAGAATACTGAATTGATTCACAGTTTAGTTAATTCCTTTCGTCGGAATTACGAGAAGTGGCTGTGGAAGGAATTTAAATCGGACAATCTCTCCTGGTTTGGGTTAAGCTCGATTACCCTTCATCTGCTTGTTGAAAGGTACCGTTTGGTAGCGTGTTATTCTGGGGAGTTTTCGGTGAAGTCTATTCGACATGTATTGATGCTAAATTGTTTTCATGTTATTCACTCGGCTTCGAGTTGGGTTTAAATCTGTGCCTCTTAAGGTGAATATCATGGCTTGGAAAATAAAAATAGGATGACCTGACCCACTAGTATGAAATAGATCTGTCGCGGTATTGAATATTGTCTCGATAGTTTGACCTATTTGTAACAGTTCGGGCGGAATCTTCTTGTCTTATTTGTTTCCATATGTAATTTGGTTAGATAGTGGCTCGGAAAAATATCGTCTTGGGGGAATGTGGTTTACGTTGATGTTTCTTCTTATGAGGAATGGTACACTTGGTCTCTTAGGCTTCAGGCAAATCTCAAAGCGGTGTTCGAAGGCATCTTCTATTGTTTATGGTGGTCGGTTTGGATGTTCCGTAATAAGATTCTTTTCGAGAAGGATACTCCTTCACAGGCGAGGATTTTTGATAACATTGTTTCTAATTCTTTTTATCGGTGTAAGTTTAGATGTAAAGCCTCGTTCAAATGGATCGATTGGCTCAAAAACCCGTATCTTGTAATTGTCTAATTCTAGCTCCTTGCTAGTTGTTTAATAAAGCTGCTGTTAAAAAAAAACAAATCTATATATGATAACAAACATAGATACGGGCCTTAATATTCCATTCACTAATATGCATAATATATACGACATACATAAAAAAAATGTGGCCCTACTAAATCGGTGGTCCTGCGCGGCCGCACCGGTTGCACTTGCTTATAGCCGGCCATGTGTTGACATTATATATATACACATTCACCGACAAAAACGAAGTCGTTTTGACTTCGGACCAATTCGTAGCCCAAAACAGATAAAAAAAAGGTTACGGCCAAAAATAGATAAAAAAATAAACTTACAAAATGGACCCTCAACTTTGAACTATTTACGACTTTTTTATATAATAAACTTTATTTATCGAATATATAACATATATCTACCAATTCATTCATATAAAAAAATACTCGCAAAAAGATCTTCGAATTGCGAACAAAACGAGCCCAATATTGCAATGCTTTTGACATACGCACGATTTTATAAATTTTTTGACTTTAGTATATATAAAAAAAACTTTCAAAACACCCCCTAAACTACCTAATAACTTTAAAATAAACGACATGGGTCGATAACGTACACGTCTATGAAAGTTACGTTGTTTAAATAACGTACACTTTTTTGCCATTTACAGCCGGCTCAAAATAGAAAAAAAAATGTCTTACTGTATAAATACGAATACCGGATATTTTGTTAACCAAATAAGTAAAAAAATACTATACTCGCCCTAACGACAAAGACTCATTCAAATTCCGTGATTGTTAAAAAATGCTCAGTCAAATAAAATACATGTGTTGCATACAAGTTAGCTCCGGCGCAACGCGCGAACACATTCCCACTTAATATTCATTCGAAATCGATTCGGAAAACTTATGTCCCGCCGTAACGCACGGGCTATCTTGCTTGTGTAATCCTATATGTAAAAGAGATTGAAAAAGTAGATATAAATAAAAGAAAAGAAATGTTTTGGTAACGTCAAATATCTTATGAATTCAGGTCAACTTTTTGAAATGTTTTTATCTTTTAATAGAAAGATAGATTTAATAAACACATAAACAAATTTGTTTTATTAAAGAAGTCGTAAGAACCCAAAAATGAATTTGTACACGACACTCCATCGGGTTCGATAGACCGTCATGTAGTGCAATTAAAGCCCAAATAAAGTCTTGTTAATTTGATACCGTTACTTTGGTATCTTGCATTTGTTGACAAACCAATTGATTATCAACAAGTGGCTTTAGTGGACCATACTTGGTTTTCATCTTTATTTCGTACTACCAGTTTTGTCATTTGGTAGGTATGTTTTTACTTTTTTATCACATAAATGGCTTATGTTACATGTACCTATGAAACACCATTTGTACCCTCCGGGTATTTTGTGGTTTTTTTTTTGTATTTTTTTTTGTATTTTTATAATTTTGTATACGTTATAAAACTGTGACACGGAAAAACGGAACGAAAAATATAAAGTTTAACAGGTCAAAAGTATGAAACTGTCAAAAATTACGGAACAAAAACTGATAAAAAACTGCGTTGCACTGTAAAAATAAGGGTACAAAAGAAATCTTTTGTACATTTTGACACTATTTAGTGGGTCATGGGGTACCAATAGGGGTACCCCACATAAATATCTTCTTGATCCGAGGTTTGTTTTGTTCTACTAAGCATATCGCAAACGCTAATGATTTGCACACTCTAAAAAGTTATTTGCACACTTCATTATACGTCGGTCATCGGAAAAAACATTTCCTCACTGGATGCATCAACGCTACATCAACTATTTCTCTTCTACTTTTTACATTCACTTTCTTTCAATTTTCACCCACTTCAATCACACCACTCTCACATTTCAATTAAATATCCACTTTTTACAAATATACCCTACAGAATACCCCACACACACTCACAAACCAAATACATAATATTAATTTGTACGGATACCGAAAGGCACCCTACTCACCATTATGAGCATTTTTTTGCTTCTCTCACGCGTAACAAAAAGTAAAAACACTCGCATCGAGGCTCACTCATCAATGAGAGCCTCACTCTTGCTTAAGCCGTAACAAAAACACCCACATACGGTCACCACCCTTTCATTTTTTACTTTAACGTCACATCATCATTCAATTCATCACCACACTTCTCACATTTTACCCACAATTTTCACACTCCTCTCACCTTTCTTAAAATACATACTATATGCAAACATATCTCATAAAACACTTCACATACACTCACAAATCAAATAAATAATAATACAAACACAATAATGACTAAAATCTTGCACAATGCCATAATGGTAATGCTACTCACCATTCTTCAGTTTTTGTGGTTGATTGCTCGTGACCTAGGACCCCAAATAATAGGGTGGCGCGCGACTTTCTTAGACGGAGGTCACACTCACTACCTCAAGCCTAATAGACATGTAGTGTGATCAACATGTAAAAAGCAGATAGCTTAATGTTATGAGTAAAAGAATGTGATGATACGACTTAAACTTGTAACATCCACCTTATGTCATTCTATCACTCGGAGGGCTACATACTAAACATATTGTAAAAGACAATATTGTAGTTTAAAATAAGTATACATATTGCTTCGGTCATTCTTTTCTCTAAATGAGATTTTAACAAGACATCAAATCAATTAGAGTATCGGGTGTAACGATAAAGAGGCTCACCAATCCTAGGTGGCCTTTGCCACTCTATCGGATGGCGCCTTCGTCATGTCTTTCACCAGTTAATTGGCGTACCAGCATTTTACATTTTTTGTTGTTTTTTAATTGAGTTTTTGTGTTTTAATCAGGTATGGTGGGTCCTTAAAGTGAGGTTTTGGCTTACGTTATTAGAGATGGTGTTTTTGGGTGTGTGTGTGTGTAAGAGAGAGAGAGAGAGAGATAAGTGAAAAGGAGAAAACCTGAAGTGACGCTGAGGTGACGTTTTGACTTATGCTTCTGCAATTGATGCTCTAAGGCTGGACGGAGTGATGTATAACTCACCTCGTGAGTTTGTAACTCAACGAGTGAGTTGCCAAAACGCCCCACACAAGTCACGCGTGACATATTAGAAAACTAGGACGAATGGTGAATGACTCACCATTACTGAGTTATAACTTTTTATTTAGTTTGTGAGTGCGTGGGGTATTTAGTGAGGTATATTTTGTATAAAGTAGATATTTTAATGAAAGGTGAAGTTAGTGGTGAATACTACGGTTGAATGGTCAGTGTGAGTGAGTTAAACTGAGAAGAGAGAGAAGATTGAGGTGGATGGTGAGTTTGGGTATACTATTCCATCCAGCCTAATATATATACTCTTCCCGTTTTTAAATAAATGTTAACTTTTGACTTTTGAAGTCTTTCTTTTTAACTTGGATTTTAAATTATTTTGTTTATGTTATATAATAATTGATGAAAATTATACTAATGGAAATATATTAAAAATTCAATCGATTTATATATTTAAATCAAGTATTATATAACTTATAAAAAAATAATTAAAGTGAAAGTTATAAAAGAAATACTTTGCATGTCAAAAGATGATATTTATTTAGGGACTATCTTTATGTTGATAATTGATTGAAAAGTTATGATGTAGACAACTTAGATATACGATTTTATGGTCTTTTAGGGATGATCCTTGTCGTTAACTTTAGCTAACGTAATATCTATACACAAAAATTTGTTCGATTAATTACACTATATAATCTCCAACATATAAACTGTATTACAAAATCTCTTTAGGATATGTTTTAATTAAGTCGGAAATTTGTTATTCTATATAGATATACAAATGTCAACTGACAGATACATAACTTCACTTTGATCTAAAACTCAAGAGAAATAGCATTGTAATTACGTAATCACCACGACTTTGGGATGATCTTGTTTCATTATTTTTAATTATAGAAATCGTAATATATCTCGATAGTAAGTGTAAATGGGTAACTGAATGTGGTTTTTCCTGTTCAAATTATTAGGGGAGGACGAGCGTTTTTTACTCAAATATATGCGATCATATCGAGTTAATCCTGAACCGTTTCCGACCCGTAACTTTGATACTAGGTGTGATTAAATGTAATAAACAATTGAATCGTAACTATACATATGTATTCAGGTTATTGTAGGGTGATAAAGGATGAAATGAGGCGAATTTAGAACCGCCCAAAACAACGAAACTTGGATTAAAACTGGCCACTAAAGTCACATGCAATATTTTCAACGAGATTTTAAATTTTAGTAACGAAGGAACATATAAAAATATCATAAGTTACGTAACCTAAATATCAAACTTAAACAAAAATCTACATCACATGATTAAACTTTTAAAAAACATGTGACAGTTATCAAGAAAGTATTCAGATGAGGTTTTCGCTATTCAGGCAATTCGAAAAGAGCGAGTCTTTTGGATCAAATGTACGCAACTTAACCGAGTATCTTCGTGAGTCTGTGATTTTTTGGTAGGGTTGAGCCTGGTTCGGTTTGACTCGGTTTTAAGCTAAAACCAAAATGAACCGAAAATTTTCGGTCTTTGCTTTCTAGAAAGCGTTCGGTTTCGGTTTTACCCAAGTTTGGTTTTTCGGTTTTTCAGTTTTTCTGTTTATGTTTGATTTAATCGAGGTTTGGTCGTTCCAAAGTCACAAATTTACACTTTCAAGTTAATCACATTAAGAAACCAATGACAATAAATAGTATTATTGTATAAGATAATTGCTTATGTTTCGTAAATTGACACAATAACAACAATAAAAAATTCAACCGGGCTAGCTCAGTTGGCCACCAAAGGTATCTTTGGGTATGTGAGTTCCCCATCAACCTAGAGGTTGTGGGTTCAAGCCTCGCTAAAAGCATGTGTAAAATATATTGTGAGATAGTGAAAAAATTACCGTTAAAAAAAAAAACTAATTATTACGAAAAATCCTATAAGAAAATGTTTATGCATCCTAAATGACACCTTCAGAATGCAATATTTATATAAGAGTGTTTTAAGATTATATGTATTTATACCACACGAGACCCCTGAAAATAAAGGACTTTACCCAGTTTGAGTCTGTGTGACGTGAGTTGAAAACCTTAGAAAAAGATTATATGTATTTTGCGGTTGAGTTTTTCGGTTTGGTTATTATGCTAAAACCAAACCGAACCGTAAGCTTCGGCTTCTCCAAAATACAACAACCGAACCATCGATTTTTTCAATCGTTTTTGGTTTTTCAGTTTTGTTTGTCGGACTTTTTCAGTTTAGATTCGGGTTTTCTATTTTCTGCACGCCCGGCTCTTCCCGACCACCTAAATAAGTAACCATGAAAATGAAAATAAGTTTAGCCAAATACAA
>BQNB010111842.1:7364-22265 GCA_026074375.1 Tanacetum coccineum | reverse complement strand
AATATACAATGTGTAAACCCTAATTATTCTATTCATAAACTTTCATACATCTTTTTACACTCAAAACCCTAATTTAAAATCCTAAACCCTAAAACCGAGCTAGTTTCTAAACCATGACCCGTTTCTTCATTGTAAACCTAAACCAATACTCAAATAAGTTGTAATAACTTAATTTACAACATTCTCAATCATAATCCATTATAATTTCATCATTCTACTTAAATTATACAAGAAACGAATCCAGGAAACCCTAATTGTGCCCTAATTGGAACTTTGGACCCGTTTACTCATTTTCGCCCATTTTAAACCCGAACCACCTATCAATTCTTGTTATTAATCCTTAATACAATCCTTACAAACATTAATCCATCATTATTGATCAAATGTACATGAATTACAAGCTTGAAAACCCTAAATAAGCCCTAAATGACCTGCGACCCATAATCTTGCAAAATGACCCATTTTAGAACTTTTCATTGCAATCAAGCACCTCATGACTCACCCACATGCTCCATAGCAGCTTACCCACCTGCTATAACAAAAATATTATATGTTCTTGGTACAAAAATTGGCCACATGGTCTCTTTTTCTTCCTTGTTTACACACGGCATCACAAGAGCAAGACAACACCTCAAAGCTAGTTTCTAGCTTATACAACTCATCTCATAGCCTCTCCTCATCACCCTCTAGCTGTTCCACACGTCCTAAATCAGAATCATAAGGAAAACTTGGCCTTTAAGGGTTGAAACACTATAAATAGGAGTGTTATGCTTCCATTTCTACTCATCCCCCACTTCCTCCTCTATAACCCATCATAGCAGCAATCCTTTGCTCAATATGAATTCTAATAGATCCTAAGAAGTCCCAAGAACAGAAGTGAAGCAAAAGAAACCAAGAAAAGAAGCCCGGGAGTCGTTATTCTAGGCGTACGAAGCTAAAAGTCCCGATTTCGACCCGTTTCTAAGCTATAAGCTCAAACCCAGGTTTTGAATGTTCTACTTCTGCTACTACACCCTTATAATGTTCATATGATCCTAAATATACTCTTGTTAAAGTTTCATAACTCAATTCATGCTCATTTTCCATTTTGATCCAAAACCGTACACCCGAAACCCTAATTTTATGTTTTTCTTAAAACTAAATGTTATAATGATTAAATATTGTTATAATCTATCCTAGCATGCTTAACTAATGTTAAAATAACCACTTTATTGATTAATGAAGGAATTTGAACTTAAAACCCGCGCGTTTACGTTTTGAAACCCTAATTTGACCCGTTTTGCTTCCTAGCTTAACGAATCGTTATTCTAAACTTTCGTTGCGTTAAATCTTCATATTTTAGTTTATTATAACTTATAAATGTCTATTGAAATGTTAAAATAAGCTTGCATGGCAATTTGGACATGTTTTGTAATTATAATCCATGCAAGGGGTATATATCGTAACTTTCTGAAACTTATAACTAAAGGGGCTGAATATGTCATTTTATCAAAGTTATAACTATAGGGGTCTATTATGTCACTTTTCAAAGTACAAGGTTTACTTGGTATATCTTTTAAACTTGAAGGACCAAACTCGTAAAAGTGCAAACCCCAAGGGTATATTTTGCCACTTTTCAAACTCAAGGGTCTAAAATGTAACATTTTGAAAAAGTATAAAATCATGTTTAAAACCTTACAAGACATAACTTTAATTAACGCTTCTCGTGCTTAACATTTCCAGATATTGATTAAAACGCTTAAAACCGATTATATCATATCACAATACTAGGGAGCTTCATATTAAGGAGTTTCATCTTGGTATTACGTTCTGACTGAGTTGTTGGGTTTACGATTTAAAGTGCCCTAGCTCCTCAAACGTTTACTGAATGACTTCTGAATTATGATGGCCCGAACAGTGATACAATAATTCCAAACTCTTCAATCAAACTCATAACTCTTAAAACTAAAGTTCTAGAGTACAATCTTCCTAAGACTCAACATATTTACTCAGGTTGCGTGACGTGGCTGTTTACTATCATTTTCTATATCAACCTTCCCTGTTAAGATTGTGATAAGGTCGTCAGCTTTCATTTTGGAATATTTATTACATCTACATATCAGGTGAGTTCATAGCCTCGCCTTTCAATCTTTTGAATGTTTTATAAACCCGCGAGGGGGATACATGCTCAATTGTTTTTAATATATATACAAGTACTTAAAACCGATATTGTGAAATTCATAACCTCGCCTTTACTTATTTACATGTTTTATAAACCCGCGAGGGGGATACATGTTTGTTTACAAACTCTTTTGCATACTCGTTTATCTTATAACAATGTGATTACTTTTCAAAGACTTAATGAGTTCATAAATACTCAACTGCTTATAAGACTTGTGATATCTTACTGTAAACCGATGAATGCAAAGTGTTCTCTAAACTATATGCTACCCTGATATATTATTTCCTAAATACATGAAAGTATCTCTTAGGGTAATAACTCCTAGATCTCTTTTGGGTAGTATCTCCTCCAATATCACTTTGGGTAATATACTCCCCAATATCTCTTTGGGTATAACTCCAGAATATCTCTTGGTAACTATCCCCAATATCTCTTTTGATAGTAGATCGAAGTATCCCCTTAGGGTTAGTGAAACTCACAATAATCCTCCTAGTAAAGGTTCCCGTTCTATTAAGTTTAAATATGTGGATTCATAAGCTTAGGGCAATAAATGTTTCTATAATAATTATACTCATTGCAGTTATTACCACTTATGGGTGTATAACAACATAATTTCAACCATTTTATTATAAACCTATGAATTTCACTCAACCTTTGTGTTGACCATTTTTATGCATGTTTATCTCAGGTAAATGAGCAACTTATGGCATGGAGTGACATGGACTCGAAGATGGCTAAAACTTGTTATCATTCACATTTTATGTTTCTAGATTTTGGGACCTGCCTTTGTAAAACTCTGATTTGAAATGAATGATAACGTATTTTTTGAACAAACGTCTCTTTTGGGTCATTTTCTATGATTATGATTGTTGTTTCCATGAAGTAATACCCCAGATTAGCTTCCGCTGCTATATGTAAAAATGGGGGTGTTACAGATTGGTATCAGCGCCATGGTTATAGAGAACAAGGTCAAAACCTTAACTATAACCACATTTCTTTTTCTAGCCATCAAAGTCCTCCGTGCCACTACATTCCGGAACAAGTATGTAAATATACATAGCTATTATACTATTACATAAATAACTTATGTTATTTACGACTGGGTTGTTAACAGAACGATGTCTTCTCCCAACCGCTCTACTTCTGATATTGAGGATGCTTTTTCCTCTATGAATATTCTTAACTATACTTCGGTCTCATCAGATTATTTCCCAGTTTCATTGGGAAGCAATTCTTTTAACTCTTCAGAAAACTCTAACGATAATATGATTCCACCGGTATTCTCATCTTTCTACAATAATACTTATTTGAAGGACGTACAAGCAATTTATGCTAAGGAATTACCTATTTCATCACCAGATCCTATTACTTCACCAGCTATTTTGACTCCATCTCCGGTATTACCACCATCACTACTATTTGATCCTCGATATTTCTTTGTTCCTGAAGAACTATTACCACCTAAGAAACGAATATGTTCCCCATCTTCTTCCTCAACTACGTTATCTAATCCATCTCGGAATCAAACCCGTAATTTGGTATCACCATCTTCCTCAGTTTATACTCCTACCCCACCTCAAATATTTGAAATAGGAAAAAGTTTAGTTAAGATACATCTGAAACATCATGAGGAACAAATAGAAGATATTTTGAATTACTTAGATGAACTCTCTTTTCACCGTATCGAGAAAATGGAGGAAGGACGTATTGATAGAATGATCATACGAAGGAATAGTGACAAACTAAAGACCGAACTCAAGAAAATCCGTACTCAGATTATCAAACTTCAAAAGAAGCAGTTAGGGCAAAAGGATAAGATTGCCTTTGCTTACTATAGAATTTCCAATCTTGAACAAATCATTGAGAAAATCCAAGCTCGTCACCAAACAGATCAGGAGGATCTTTAGATTGTCTCTACCCTCAGAAATCAACAATCTCTTAGAAATATTTATAACTTTAGCCTAGCCAGGGATGTATGTGTATAAATTAAAAACGCCTTGTCAAATCTGACTATGTACAGTAAGAAGCAAGTTGATTTAAAGGCAATCCCGTATCGTATCTTATGTTTCCAACTAATTAGCTCTTTCAGCAATCATTTCCACCATTTACATCATTATCTCCGTCTTTATCATAACCTCTAAGTGCTTAAAAATTCAAAAATAAGCATTTCTCTTTAAGCATTTTAAACATCACATTCTCTTTTATAACTTAGGATATCATTCTTATTATGTGTTATCTTGTGTTGATAGAATGCCTCCCAAAAGGACATCAACATCTGAAACACCAGCCATAACTTTGGATGCCATCCGGTAACTGATTGCTGATTTTACTGCAGCCCTGGAAGCACAGACTACTGCCATGGCAAGTGCTTGCAATCCCAATAGGAACACTAGACCTAGAGAAATTTCTGTAGCAAAAAGAGGAAACTACAAAGAATTCATAAACTGTCAACCTTTCTACTTTAATGGTACGAAAGTAGCTGTTGACCTCATCCGCTGGTTTGAACATACTGAATCAATATTTTCTCATAGCAAGTGTGCTGAGGAAGACAGAGTGACATTTACTACTGGTACTTTAACTGATGATGCCTTGTCTTGGTGGAATGCATATGGCCAGCTTATGGGAATGGAGCAAGCTAATCAAATCACCTGGACTGAGTTAAAAAGGCTTCTGACGAACAAGTATTGTCCTCGAACTGAGATCAAGAAAATAGAAGATGAATTTTATGGTCTGACTGTAAATGGAAGTGATCTCAAGACTTATATTAGAAGATTCCAGGAATTAGCCGTTTTATGCCCGAATATGGTACCAAACACCGAGAAACTTATGGAAGCTTTCATCGGGGGACTACCGCAAAGCATTGAAGGAAACGTTACTGCTTCAAAACCTCAGACTCTGGAAGAAGCCACCAACATAGCTCACAGACTAATGGACCAAATAATAAAGCATAATTATGTGCAAGAAACCAATAATCACAAACGAAAGTTTGATGATAGAAGGAACACCACCAACAACAACAACTATTCCAATAATCATGACAAAGACAACTACCCCAATGATCGCAACAACAATAACCACTCCAACAATCACATCAACAAAAATAACTACCCAGATAACCATAACAATAACAACCGCAACAATGATTACCATCACCAGCAAAATAGAAGACAAGAACCTGTTAGGACTTATCCTCCCAAAAAATACCATGGAAACCTTCCTTTATGTACAAGATGCACCCTACATCACACAGGAGTTTGCACTGTCAAGTGTCGGACTTGCAACAAAGTGGGTCATCTGACCCTAATCCTGCAAAGACAAAAGATCAACCGCTGAAAACAACTCTTGAGGATACTTAGGTTCGCCACCAGTTTATCCATATTGAAGGATCACTGAAACCCACATTTCATAACCCCAGACACCCAGCTACAAACCTTGTCAATCATTATTTTATACTAGAAACCTACCCAAGACACGAAGCAAAAGTAATCAATACTCTTAGTAGTTTTCGGTGATGTAAGATATGTAAAGTTATCCATGAAATAATAAAGTGATGATTCCGTTACATCTTGTTATCTGGTGATATCAAAATTCGACATTATTTGTCAATTCCATCGATTCTATTATGTTCAAACTCTGAATACTCTCCTCATACCTTATTGCAACATAAATTATCATCCTTGATTATAAGGCGTTAGTACAATCGACATCTCAGTATTATTAACATTCATTTTCTACCAATACCATATCGTGTTTTAATACGTAGTAAGACGATTATGATTCATCTTATTGAAAAGAATTAGACACTTCTTCATTTGAATAAGGAAAATATATAAATTTCTCTGAACTATGAATTTTATAAATTCTCAGTTACAAGGAGTTGAACGCAACTTTTTGTAAGTGACAAATTATAAATTAATAAAGGCTTAAGTATATAACATCGAACAAACAAGTTTCATTCAATCCGTTTTAATACAAACAATCCCTTAATCATAATTCAATTTATTACCTTCAATATCTATTCATTTCCAAATCTGTATCTCACGTGATTAGCAACTCTCTTACAAATTCATAATCATTCCTTGACATTACTCATTCCATGATCTCCGTATTCTAAATTTTTTTGTTATATTCTGCAACATAATAACAAGGAAACACACAAGAATCTATACAATGTCAAATGATTTCAATACCACTAGGTATGAAAATTTTGACAAAGACTTGTGATAGCATTCTTATTCGATGTTGACTTTTAAAGGTTAATGAATAACGATTCTTTACGATCACAGTAGCACAACAGAAGCATGGTAGGCCCATAACCCACAGGTTTCGTAAATCAAAGTATTTCATCCACCCAGGTTCTATCAGGATCTAAAGAAATTCTATTGGCTGTCATCAAGAGGTGTAGTCTTGAAAATAAGTAGACGTGTGAAAGGAAGTAATTATAATTATGGTGTACAACATAATTATAAATGCATCACACACGTGGACTTGTGACCTTGATTAACCTAACATAAAAATCAAATTCATGCCCAGTACCTACATCTATTCACTATAACTTTCAATTAAATCTCGGGACGAGATTTCTGTAAGGGGTGGAGACTATAACAACCCAAGAATTTTCATCAACCTATTTTACTATGATCATAATTGTACGGGGAAATTTTTCGCTTTATTACATTACTTGCATTGTCAATATCTCATTAAGCAAGGTAACTTGCATAACTAAAGTAGACAAGCTCACACAACCTATCTATGGCCATCCTGTCTTCATATATGTCAAGCAAACATCACAATATGTCAAGTCAATATCATCATATCCTTATTACAAAGTACATTATTCCTATAATGTACCATTCGCAACGTTATATCAAAACGGGCTTTAAACCGTTATCGGATGCCTCTAAACCCTAATTCCATGAAGGATTAACATCTAAAGTGAATGCACAAGCTACTAAAGCATATGTACAAGCAATATAACATCTCATTTGAAATATAAAATCTCTTCAAGTCAAAGTACAAGTCTCTAAAAGCTCAATGTACAAGTCATTAAGCATGATCTCCAAAATAGCTGTTTTACCTCCGTTTTCATTCTAATTTCTTCACCATCACTTGTGTACAAGCTACTATACTCATTCAAGTTCTTAAAGCTAGGAATGCGTTGCTTAGTTTGAACACCTACCTAGGCCTCGCTCCCTAGTAGGATATCAACACACAACAACGTCCGGAGTATCATAAGTTTGAAATCCCAACCCGTTTCTAGCGTATGGGAATCACATCAACCACCTTCTTTCTAATATGGCTAAGGAATAGTGTCTATAGTTTGAACCCTCCACCTAGAACCTTTTCTCCAAGTGAGATATCACGACACACCAAGTCCCTAAAGCAAAGATGTCTTAGTTTGAACCCCCACCTCGTGGTTAGCGGAGTGGGATATCACGACACATCTATTACTTGCTCCATATAATCAAATGTATGCTTTATTGGCGTTGAATCTTTTCAAAACCTTTGCTTTTTTAAGGAATCAAGTCACAAATTTGAAGCTTTTTCTGAAAACATCGATTGACTTAGCTGAATTAAATCGAACACGTATGATTAGGCGGATTAGAACTTAGGAGAAAAAAGAACACAAGTTATTCATATAAGTTTTTAGACGAATCTTGCTTGACACATAAATTTATATTTAACTCTATCATTTCTCGTTCTTCACTTAAGAATTCAAAGCAATAGAATTCGTGAAAGCTTTGCCAAAAGAACTAGCTAGAGCTCACACGCCCTATCGAGTCAAAATTTATTGCTTAGACCTACCCAAAAACACAAAAACACTTATTTTATTTTTGAAAATTTTTAAATTTTTTCATTTTTTTTTTTTTTTTTTTGGTATTTTTGCAAAAATTTGGTGGTAAAACGGGATTAAGAGATACAACGACTCGCATGCAAAAATCAAATCGAAGATTCCCCCCCCATACTAGAAACTAACATCGTCCCTCGTGTTTCGACTAAAGGGGTTTCTTTCTACGTAAAACTAAAGGCCGTTTATGAAGTTGCCAAAAGAATAAAACTTAGTTCGATTAGATTTGGATACTGAATTCCCAAAATGATAGCTGAGAAGTGAAGCTCGAGTTAAAATGACAGAATCGAGAGCCTTCACAATCCGGGAATACCTGGACAAACAACACAAAGCACACAAAACAAGGACAAAACACGGGTAATGGAAAATACTACCTTCTACACCAACAAAAACACTTATTTAATAACATACTACTACGGATAAGCATGGGTGCCTCCCACGAAGCGCCTGTTTTTATGTGACCGAGTCACAAGCTCGACTCGACCCCGAATTCATTTGTCCATGGGGAAGCAAGTGGAAGATAAAATCATCATCGGACTTTCATTCAAGTGGTTTGGATAAACATTGAATTTCATGAAAGTTCCACTCCGATGAGATACATCCGGCATAGAAGAATGATAAATGGAAATGCCGGGGTCAAAAATGGTATCTTCATTCCCGGTGCAAGAGAGATGAGAGAGAGTAACGGGATACGTGAGAAAAGCAAGAAAAATCCATACAACATAATTTAAGAGAGAAATTGTCAACCTCGAAGTGGTCATTCACATAGTTGTAGAACTCAATCATACGAATCCCGATGTCATAGAATCAAATCTCCCGGATCGGACTCAATTTTAAATTTGAAACATTCAAGTTCCGGTGGAGATATGATGTGAGCAAGTTCATCGGCGAACTCCTCATGATTAAGGTCACTCCTATCGGTAGGAGGAAACTGATCATTCGAAAGATCAAAGATAAACGAATCATATTGAGAAAAATCAACATGAGTAGTGGTACTGCCACTATTCCTCTCTTTAAAATGATCGTTATCAATGTAGAAAGCTTTATAATCAGGAAGAGATAACTCAGAATGAGTAGTGGGACTGCCACTACTAATCTCTTCTAGATTAAAGCGGAAAGTTTCAGATTCGGGAATAGAATTATCAAAGGTGTTAGTCTCCTCCAAGAAAAGATTAGGAAATGTGGAGGTAGACTTGATCACAAATTCGGAAGATGGAGTAGGATGATCTCTTAATGAATCGATCTTAGCAATAAGAACATTGACATTCAACAATTTTTCACGAAGGATATCGTCTTTGATTGTTAAAAGAATGTCCTCATCAATCCTTCTAACTTCCGGATTAACAATCTCCACCACCTCTAAGCTTACGATCTCAACATCGGGAGGTGATGCTTCGACATACTCATTCCCTCTTCCGTAGGTAAATCGTCATCACTCGAAGAATTATCAACGTTGGTATTGGACAACAAATCTCAGATTGTTTCATTGAGAGCATTAGAGAGAGGTGTATTGTTTACAAATAGGCAACATCACACATTTTGTCGGATAACCTTTGGACTCACTTGGATTTGGACCCGGTCCCTCGAACACTAGACATTATGAATTCGTCCAATTTCGTTTCCGTAATAGTGGTCAAGATGCTCGTCCCCCATACTTAGAGATTATTGGTACTCCTCGATTGTAAAACGGTGTGATGCAATGGTGTTGTCTTCGTCATCATCGTAGCAAATGGGAATCTTCCAAGATCGATCTTTAGCCGCTTGTTCTTCCGCGATTCGCTTTTCTTCTTCCTTCTTTTTATGACTTGATCAACCAAATCACGTAAGGTTGCATTTGTTTCCATAAGCTTATTTTGAGATTGAGAAGCTCATTTTGGGAAGTGAAGATTGGGATGAGTTGACGGTATATGTTGGGTTAATTTGGTCCAAACCAAAAAGAATAAGAATCATAAGCAAAAACTTTGCGTCATGCTAATAGTCTTCATTCATTGGTTGACATTGGAAGGTTTCATGAGGACCCCCGCAATTTTCACAACAAAGATATTGTTGTGGAATACTCGGTGAAGTTTGTGGAAAATAATCAAAGTTTTGATTGAAACATGGGTCCTGATTGTAGACAAACGGGACTTGAGGTGGACAATCGTAACCGTAATGAGAATCGTTCCACATACTCTACGAGAGTATGGTACGCATTGTGGTTGGGAAGGATGGTTTTGCAACACTTTGGAGAATCGTTAGACGAGTACGGAGTTGAAACATTGATTGGTGTTCCATTTCCAACCTTACAAAAAAAACAAACTCCATTGTATTTATTACAACCACATCTTTGGCATGTGCTAAGAAGACATTGTTGTTGCAAACTTTGCAAGTTTTGTAGGGGCTCATCAATGGTTTGAGTGTTGCATGGTTCCGGATTAGAGATAATCGGAACTTTCGGAGGGCATTATAACCGAATGAGCACCTTTCCTCCCACAAGACTTACAATGTGCATTTGTTGACAAAGATTCCATCTAACGAATCACCGCACATCGTGACCAACATGGTCAATGTGTGGAGACTTTGTGAGGAATTTTCACTGGGGTCCTATTAACACGATGGGCTCTCGGAGGAGCATTAACACGTTAGGTATTGGGCGTCGGATGACTCGGAATGTCTTGGAAGTCTTGAAAAATTCGTTTTCCACACATTTGTAAGCAAAACCTTCCTAAATTCCTTTTCGTAAAAGAGTCCACATCCTGACAATATGGGACCATCAATCGGGTTCACACTTTGCACAGAGAAAGATTAATGTCCTTGCACACAATTCGAGGGGGTTAGGAACAAGGAATCATGTCTTCAAGACTCCCTTTCAACAACCACAGTTTGAAGTGTACAAACACTTCCCCACAAGACGAGCATGATCGATTAAGAGGCGTAGTAAAATGGATTTCAACAAATACGATAATCGAATGACGTCATATAGAATTATACATGAGTAAGGGACAAGTAAAAGAATTAATTGATACGAAGAAAAAGAAGATTATTTTGGGTTTCCATCAAGTCAAATTATATTAACGGTCAAAAGGATAAACAACTAAAACCTGATAAATCTACTTACTTCACGTAGCTCTCAAAAGATAAACTCACGAGGTATACGGAGTAGAGTAGTGAATAGCGCGATGCTTATTTTCTCCTTTCGGTCGTATTGTCCTAGGAACAACCCTCTTATACCGCACATTTATAGTTTGTTCAACTTTCCGAGGTGAGCCGTACTCGTTAAGAGACACAAAAGGCAAGTTTTTTTAAATCTTTTGTTCTAGTTGGGAACCAACAAGAGTTCACGAACTTATTATGAAAAATAAATTATGAAAAAATTAAAAGTTAATAGTGGGTCCTCAGTTGAGAATATTATATTTTGGTATTTTACCAAGTTGTGAATTTTATTTTCCTTTTTTTTTATTATGGACAATGTTTTTATATTTTTGATTTTTTTTTTTTTTTTTTTTTTTTTTTTTAAATGATAATTATACTAAAAAGAAATGAAAAATATTTTTGTACTTTTTTATATTTTTATAATAAAAGAAAATATTCACAATTTCAAAAACAGATGGTCAAACGTAACGATAAACGGTTGCACAGCCTCCCCGGCAACGGCGCCATTTTGATACTCCGCCTTTCGCAAGGCTGAAAGTACGATTCGATTGTAGTATAGGATACGTAATTATTCCGAGAGATTAAAAATCAATTCCTTTTATCCAAAGGAAAATCAATTTAAAACTACCCGGGTCGTTGTCCCCGTTGAGGCGTGAATGGAAGATCGAAGACGTTTGATTAATTGGGACAAAATTGGATATTGCTTTTAAACAAATGAAAACTTAAATCTACGGGAAGCATAAACAAGGAAATAGATGACCTAAACTACGGGAAACATAATTAGGCTAAAATTAATTAACTAAATTAATTAAATCTAAAAAACTAAATTAAACATGCATTTACAAATTATCGGGAATTAAATTACAAGCTAAAACTAAAAATTATAAAAATAAAGTCCTAAAATTAATTTTAAAATTTAAATAAATCAAAAATATTCTAACTTAAAAGAAAATATAAAAACTTTCTAAAACGGAGTTCAAAAACGAACAAAACGGTAAGAAACGAAAAATCCGGGCTCGTAAACGGGCCCGGAACTGAATTTTTAGCAAAAATTACCCTACATAATTTTTTATATTTTTAATATAAACTAACTGATTAAAGAAAATTTTATAAAAAAGAAAATTATTTTTTTGTTAATTTTTGTATTTTTTATGAATTTTTAAAGATTAAAAACTAATTAAAACTAAGAAAATAGAAAAAGACAAAAATTAAAAGTTATAAAAATTCTGAAAATATAAAATTAAATAAAGAAAAAGTTAATAATTCTAAAAATATAAAAATGCCCAAATTTTACTGTTTAAATAAAAAGTAATTAAACTAATTAAATCTAAACCTAATTTAAATTAATTAAATTAAATAAACTAACTATGGTTGACTTTGGGGACTAACAATGAAAGGACACAAGGACTAATGAAGTAACAGGGTAACTAACCACAGGGACTAACAAAGTTAACTATAAAAGAAGAAATTACACAAATGGTCCCTGAGGTGGACCCCGATTATCAAAGTTAGTCCAACTAGCTTATTATCAAAAAGCTATAAAAGCAAAGTTGATAAGGGGCTTAAGGGGAACATTTTTCATAAAAGGCACATAAGCTGAAGGGGTCTAAATAAGCCAGAAACATGAGCTTAATGGGGCTGCAGAACTCAATAAGCTTATGAGCTTATTTTGCTTTCTTATTGGGGGTTTTAAGGCACAATATAAGCTACAACTATGGGAAACAAATAAATAGGGATAGGGGAGTCCTAAATAAGCCTAGTTTTCTAGAATAAGCCCTAAAATAAGCTGGGATTTGAATAAGCTAAGTTAACAGTTTTAAAAGAAAACAGAAAAAAGCTACTTTTAAGCTACTATTTAGGTGACCTAATAAGCTAGTTAAGCCAAGTAAGCTGTTGAACCCTAGAAATTACCCTATAAGCTATCTTAAACAGCAATAAAAAGCTAGGTTACAATGTAAAATAAGCAAACTAAAAAGGCTTAAAGATGGTGCTCAGCACCAGGGTATTCTGTTAAAGAGGGGGTGGGCTTTTTTAGCTTATGAAAATAAGCTCTTAAGAGCTTATTGGCCAAAACCAAATGAAAACAGATTTAAAAGGGATGGAAATGAGCTTAAGCTCATAAGCTTAAAGGCTAAAAAGCTCAATAAGCTGCTGATTTTGGGGCTTAAAAATGGCTATTTTCAAAAACACAAATGCATACATACACACTTGGTGACTTGGTGATGGTTAAAAGGACAGAACAAGGCTTGGTTTTTTTTGGCTAGAAATAACAACAACAAGCACAAAATAAGGTGTGCTTAAGCTGCATAAGCAGCTTGAGCCTTTAAGCTCAAGTTAGCTTATTGAAAATTGACAGAATATCAAAGGAAACCTAAAAACTTATTTCTAAACTAAAAATGGTAATTTTAATGGCTTAATTAAACCTACACACTCAGCCAAAGTTGGCTGAGTGAGCTTGACCCATACCAAACCCAAAATGACCCATTTTAGGTCTAAACCAAACACCCCTTTAATTCTATAAAAAACGTTTTTTAACTGATTTTAGGTAAAAGAGGGCACATACAATTGATCTTAGGTTAATTTTAATAACTTTTAACAAGTATTTAACCAAGTTAAACAGATTTAAAACAACTTGAATTATAATTCGAATTTCGACAATGGCAATAACAAGAATTTTTAACTTTGATTAAAACTGAAAGATTACAACATAAAGCTTTAAAAAACAACTGAGTTACACTTAGTTTATTAAAAGAAAGACTTGGAAATAAAATTAAGCTAGAAAACATAAAAAATGGTGTGTGACTTCGGCTTGTTCTTGGCTCTTCTTATACAAGTCTTGGGAAGTGCCTTGGTCTTGGTTTGTGTTAGTTGTGTGTGTAAGGAACAATCCAAAGCAATCCTAGCCCTTGTTTTACCATTCACACCATCTCACCATTGAAATGGGTTCGTTGGGTTGAGTGTTCTGTTAGGGGAGGGGGTTATAGGGTCAATGGGTAAGTGGGGAGTGGTAGGGGTGAGCTGTAGAGGTGTACTAGGGAGGTGGTTTGGAGCTGAAAACAGGGGGAAGGGTGGTATGGTTTTTGGCGCCAAGTGGTTAAGGTACACAGTTATGGTTACAGTTTTAAAAGAAAAGATTGAAGATGATGCAAGTTTGGTCCCTCAACTCTCACTCTCTTGTCAATTCCTTTTAGCCCGTTTTTAGTTATAAAATTAGTTTAGAAAATAACACAATTGGCCCTTGTGGTTTTATAACTAAAGAAAACAAAGAAGGTTTAGGTAAGTTACAAAACTGGCCCCTCTAGTTTATAACTAAAAAGGGAAATGCCATTTGGCAGTTTTAGTCCTTGTTTCTTTTTAGCTCTTTTTCTAAATAAAACAACTTTTGGAATTGGCAGATTTGGCCCCTCTCTTTATTTTTTTCATTTTTTTTAATCATAAAACAAGTTTAAAATTTTACATTTTTGGTCCTTGTGTTTTATAAAAAGGGATGATTTGGGCTTGGGTTTTGTGTTGGGCCCATTGGGCTTGGGCTTATATTGGGCCCAATTAAGTGTGTCTGGGCCCAATAAGGTACAGGTTTGGTTATTGGGCTTTTTAAGGCCCAGTAAGGTTATGGAGTGGGTTTTGTGTGTACAATGGCTGAGATTGGCTGTAACTGGGCTAGGATTGGGCCTTCAAAGTCTTCACGGTCTTTGTCAATTGCACACAAATGGGCTGTTGTAATTGATTGAGGGCCCATTTGGTCTTCACAGTCTTCATA
>BQNB010111840.1:0-19995 GCA_026074375.1 Tanacetum coccineum | reverse complement strand
TCATCACCCGTGTTATGAATTAAACGATCCTACAATAAGCCTATATATATCCGAATAAGCTGACATATGTGTGCTTGTTGTGTTTCTTGTGTGAGGACTTCAAAAGCTTTAATCTGAGCCCTTCATCTTTCTTTGGCCCCAAGGTCTTGAATCACAACCCTAGATCCATTTTCTTGTAACTTGTCTAATCAAATGAAAGAGGATTGCCAAGGTGGATGTGTTTTCTAGCTGGTGTGGGGTTTAGGTGGGAAGGTGATGGTTTTGTCATGGAGTGCAAGGGTTTTGGGGAAGAGAGTTTATGGAGAGTGAGAGGGGACTAGGCATGTGGGTGTGTTTGGTTTTGGCGGGAATGAGATTTAGTTATGTTATTTTTACTAGGGTGAGGGTTAAATGGGTTAAGGGTTTAGGGAGTTTAGGGTTTAAAGTTGTACCGATGATTTAGGATTAGGGTTATAAACGAAGGAGATGATAAACAGTTAAAAAGGGCGGGATTTGGGGAAAGTATTTGTTAATTGTTGTTTGACCGGTTATAGTGGGTTTGACCTGGGGTTTAGTTTTGGGGATTGGTAGTTTAAGTCCTCCAAGGTGTATTGTGTGGTTGCAAGTTTAGTCCTTGTGGTGTAAAAGAATTATGGAAATTGGCAGTTATGGCCCTTCAATTTGTATGTTGATGTTGCAGTCACGGTCCTTTAAGGACTAACGGTGTAACAAACTTAACAGTCGTTAAGCTGTTTTTTAGTAAACAAGCCTAAATGGTGTTGGGCTTAGTGTGTTGGGTTGAAAATAGACTAAAGTCCAAAATGGTTTTAATAACCATTTAGTCTTCATAATGAGCACTAATGGGCTGACCCGACCCATTAGATGGGTACGGGTGGGCCTATTAAGTGTTTCTATAGTTTCGGCTTCGTCTTCGACTTTTGACTTTGTCGGGGTTGACTTTGCCTTTGACTTCGGTTGACTTTTTGGTTGACTTTTGACTTTTCATGCTTTTCCATTCCGTGCTCGGTTTTGTTCGTTTTGTCTTCGTTTTTGTCCTTTTCTTAGATATTCGTTACATGCACAGCAAAACAAGCATATATTTGGCATTTTATGTCTGTTTTTTGTCATTTAGGCTTGTTTTATTAGGTAAAAGGTATGTGTAACTAAGCACATACCACTCATCTTGTTAATTATCTAGAGAATGAGATAATAAGTGATAGCACTATCATTCCTTTTTCTCAGTATCTGCTTGAAACATAAAATGTAGTTGTTCAGGATATAAATTCTTCTGCACAACAAGAGGCCGTGATATTATCTGTGTTTGAACAACTGTCAAATCAAGTAACTAACTGTAACAAGGTCAATAAGGACAACCGAATTGCCAATGAATCTTTATCTGCTAAGCTTGAAAGATACAAGAACAAGTAAAATTTCTAGAAGAAAGACAAAATGTAGATTTAAGTACTCGAGAAAAGCTTATAATGGATGATATAATTCAAGAGAAAAATGCACAATTTGCGTATTTTGAAAAAGAAATTAACTATCTTAAACAAACTCTTTCTGAACAATCAAAGGGAAAGGAATTGTTAACAAAAACATTTAATGTTTTCAAAAATGAATCCAAGGAAAAGGAAGCTAAGAATATTGATACAGAAATTGCTTTAGAAAAGAAAGTTAATGAATTAGACAATATTATTTGTAAAATGGGTCAATCCGCGCAAACTGTGCACATGCTCATGAAACCATAAGTTTTCTTTGATAACAACCTGAAACAAGCTCTTGGTTTTTGAAATCATTTATATCTTAAGAAAGCTTAGCAGATTAGGCCCATGATTTATGATGATAGTGTTATTGCTAAGGAAACCAATGTGATTTCAATTGCTTATTCTGAAGAGACTTTGATGCTTGAGGAATAGAGTCGATCCAATGGTCTTAAAACAGAAAGTTAACATTAAACCAATTAATTATGCTGAGTTAAATCGATTATATGAAGATTTTGGTAAACGTTTTATCCTACAACAAGAACTGTCAGATGAACAAGCTTTACACCCTAATACTGACTGATCTGCTTCTTCGCCTGTCAAAGTTGAGGCTCCTCGGGAGCTTCCTAAGGTAAGCCTGGTTAATACAAGCCTTAAAAAGGTTAAATACCATCTTGGCCAATTTGACAATATGGTGAAAAAGCGAATCACGCCCGATGCTTTAACAGAAGGGGAATAGGGGTTTGAACACACTAAAGCTATTTTTCAAAAAGAAATAATTCCATTTTAAAGAATTTAAAAGATATATTTAATGTTTTTGATACAGATCTTTTAAATGAGGTAAGGGAAGTACAAATAGTTTTTAACTAGATGGAAGCTACTGTTCAATAGTATCATGTAGACAAACAGTGTTTTGAAATTCAAAAGAAATAATTTTTGATAGAAAACGATCGACTCTTGGATCAAATCATTTCTCAAGATATTGTGAATATTGTTGTGAATTCTATTGTGAATTTGAACACTTCTGTGAATGTGCATTCTTCTGTTGATATGAATAATTTTGTGAAATATGTGGAAGTGTGTAACAAGTGTCTCGAACTTGAAGCTGAGCTTTTCAAACAACACAACATGGTTGAAAAAGATGAGTATAATAGACTTTTGAAAAACTTTTCTAAACTCGAACAACACTGCATTTCTCTTGAACTTGTAATGCAACTCAATAAAGAAATTTTTAAAAGAATGACACATCTGTGAACCAAACTAAACCTTCATTTGATCAATTGTTTGAATTGAATAATTTGAAAGCTGAGCTTCAAGCAAAAGACATAACAATCGAGAAGTTAAAGGCACACATTAAACGTTTGAATAAAACTTCCACCATAAACAGTATGAAAAAGGACATAGATGAGATTGAGACCATCAACATAGAACTGGAACATAGGGTGACAAAACTAATTGCTGAGAATGAGCATTTGAAATTTGAAACAGACTTATAAACAACTCCATGATTCAAAATTTAACCATACAACATGTTTCAATATCAAAAGAACATGCTTAACTATTTGGTCAAGTCAATTAAGCGTCAAAAGTCTTGTCAACCACCATGTAACCACGATAATTACTAATATAAATGCTCAACTCTCTGATGAATAATGTGTTTTTTAACATACACACAGCATTAAAAAATGAAACTTAGGAAATTCAAATTGAAAAATACATAATAAGACAAGATGCTGAGCCCAAAAGCATCAAATGCAAACCGTATAAAGATGAATTTCCTCTAGGTTTGTACATACAAGCTTCGAACCAGTAACTTTGGCTCCTAAAGGATAAGAATAATAGGGAAAACTCACATATACTACTTTTAAGCACACTATAACTTCAAGCTAGCTATATCTTAAGGAAGAATTACGTTCGTAAAAAGCCAACTACTACTAAATCCCTTCTTAACATAGTGAGCGAATCTTTACTCTATAAAGCCTGTAAGTATGTCCAAGTTGATTCAATAGTTAGCTGATGATAGTAGTTCCAGATACTTGCTCGGCTGATAGTTCACAACCTAGTACCAAAATGGGCCGGTTGGGCCCGAACGTGGCATGTTTGGATCGTGAGAGGCCCATTGTGGCCCGTTACTCTTCCTAGTAACATATAATATTGAAAGTGCCTTGTAATCATGTTAAGGTCTTCTAGTTAATGCTTTATATATGGCGAAGTGTTATAATACATGCAATCCGTAATTAAATTTCGTATACGCATTCCCAACCACACCGTAATATTTTCTTTGAAAAGTTTACATTTGTTTACAAAGTATTCGTGAGTGTGAGTTAATGTTCACGTTGGTGTTTCTATTTGGGTCTAACGTACATGTTTAAGACTTTGCTTGCCCTTTAATCATTTTGTTCATGTCCCTTAACATTTCAACACCACACAAGGTCGAGTTCATGTAATATACATGCGTGTGACACGCATGGTTTGAAACCATGCGTGTCGTGCCCGACGTAAACTCGTAAATTACAACATGACGACGTGACCTTATATTGACTAGGTGTCATAAAGAAAATGAAGTATAAATGTACAATTTAAATGCGACTTACAGAGGGTCCTAAGTACTTGGATGCTTTTTTTTATCGTCTTGTTTTTGGATGCTAACGACCCAAACTTATACCGACGAATCTCTTACATCTCAATTGTATGCCAAACGCCTAAGCTTCTTGTGTAACCCTTTCAAGTGTCTTGTTATATAACCTTCATGATGTGTTTGTGACTTTGATTCGAGAAAGTAAAAGTATGGTGTTTTGTATTGCCGTCTTATGTCTTGACCAAGAGAAAAGACAAGGGTATAGCAATTGTGTTAGTGTATGGTGAGTGAAGTTGAAAGACTGTAAATGGTGAATAATGTGATGGTGTATTATTCACGTCAAAGTGCTAGTTCATTATATCTCTAGTCACACAAAAACAAATCCAAACCGGCTACCTAGGATTAGTAGTCTTTTACTAAGTTTCTAGCTAAACCCCAATAACATAGTTTTTGTACAAACCCACTAAGTACAATTATTAATTAGATGATTTTGGTATAAAGATTTGCTAATATATTGTGGAAATCCTATGGATTTTTAGAGCATATACATGACATGTGTATGCCAGGCGGGCCCTAGGGGACAAAAAGAGAAGCCACACTTGCTTATTATCCTCATGTGTAAAGTTGCTAATGTGGAAGACACTTAAGATGTACTAACCATTTAAATAACCCAACAGTGTCATGTACTATGTAATTCTTGGAAGGAACCGTAGAAGATTTATCTAGATGTGATTTGAGATAAATAATATATATATATATATAATAAATAATAATAATCTACTATAATATATAGTAATATAATAAATATTAAACATATAAAATAATATTAGTATATATACATCGCGGCCCTATAGTCTGAAAGCATATTCGGTTCTTGAGTCTAGGAAAGGTCTAGGTAATTCTGAGTGTGCCTTCCTATATAATGTACTTATATCTAAACCGATTAACGCGCTATTTACACACTGCGCAATGTCCCCCTTCAATTTTTCATCTACAACTTAGACACACGGACGTTTTGCGATATCAACACTCCCCTCATTAACAATTTTAGAAATTTCACCTCCAAAATTCATATCTAGTCTATTGATTAAGCGGCGAGACGCTACCGAAATTCCACCTAGAAATATTTAGTAGAAAGTTGTTGTAATGGAGAGTTGTGGTTCGATGAACTTATCATCTGTTAAAAACCAGGTTAGGTTCCAGCAGAATGCTATAATAATTATAGGACACTCCAATGGAATACAGTTGAGCTCTGTAAACATGATCAATCAGATCTCAATACATATGGCGTCTATGAGATACTTGCCATGGCGTATTTCATTGTTTACACAGGTAGAAGCATTCTGTACGCTTTTCTTTGCGAGAGCCCGTCTACATGGGGCAATATCTCTATCACTCTCGTGTCCATTGACCATTTTACATTAATTGATTATTTCTAGTCTAATAATGAACGCATTTCAGTCTTAAAAGTTAAATCAGTTAATCTAGTCAACGCTATATATACAAAAATAAATGTGACGAATAATAGTGGAGTTCCAGTTAAAAAGAACTAAAATTAGAATGTTACAACTAAATGATCCTCACACTCTATTCAAATCACTTGTCAGTAACAATGGGGACAAGAAATCATACGCTATATTATTATGGCAAATGCAAATTTCGAAGATACCCTCTTCCTATTATCTATGTCTTCCCACCAAGAAAAGCCACAACTATCAGACTGTATGCCGATGTGGGCAATTTAATTTTGATGCATCTACCGATGTCTCATCATTTCTGGAGAATTGTTAACCAAATAAATAATACTTCAAAACCAAACGTCAGGATGTTAATCGTCATCTGATCCGATGCACTGCAAATGAAAAAATTCTGTCCTCATGAATCTCATTCTCTTTTTCCTCTTTCAGGTTCGTATATATCTTAAAACGGGCAGACAGTGTAATGGGTCAATGACCCGACAACGAAAACAAAAGTCGCCAACACAGCTATAACTCGTATAGTGGCTGGTGACTTTCTGGAATCGTTGGGAAAGGAGCTAGGTCTGGAGATGCCCCCTGATCAACCTACGCTGAGAAACATTGTGGCTGCTGGAGTGGTTACTAACAGCTATTGCAAGGTGACATATCTAGGGATGGCAACGGGTCAGGTTCGGGGAGGGTTTTAGTGTACCCGTACCCGCACCCGTTTATAATATCCACATCCGTACCCACCCCATTACCCGTTGGTACCATGGTTTTTGTTTTAAATATCTGATAATCCATTTCACTATGATTTCTACGGTTTGCCCCGCGGGCCTGCATATCCGAGCGGGTATTCCCAATTGAATATTTTATAGAAAATGACGGGTATCAAGATTAAGTCACACTAAAATTTATCTAGAAAATAAAGCAAAACACCCTCATGTATTCAAAAATTTTATTCTTTCAAAAAGCGAGTATAGAAACAAATGCCCGTATCAGATCATTTTAGCTGCTTTCGAATAAATTCATGTACATACATTCAAATGTGTTTAAATAATAGAAATATTTATATAATAATTACAATCTGAAGAAATTATATGTAATAATATATATACTTTAGGTAGTTATAATAACAATAAAGCGGGTACGAGTTCGGGTAAACGGATATGGGTACAGTACGGGTAATCGGGGCGGGTATTACTAGAACCCGTCTCCGAACCCTTACCCGGCTAAAAAAAATTATCAATACCCGAACCCGCATCTGAACCCGCCAACCCGCCCCCAAACCCGACTCAATCGGTTCGGGTTTCGATTTTCCCCGTCAGTTTCGGGTGCTTTTGCCCGAACAATTTTCCGATGCTATTAATCTCCTCGGACACACAGTCTTCACTCAAGTTATTACGAAAAGAGAGACAGATATATTACTAGATAGGTGAATGGTTCGGAACGAGCTGTTAACTTATGTCTAACGGGTTTCTAGTGTTGTTTTTCATTCTGTTAATTGCCCCCACAAATATAAAAAAGGACACACAACTTATCAATATAATTTTTAACTTCGGGTCTCTTCGCTATGCAACAATATACAAGTCAAGTTGGATCAAACACTAAACAAATGTTATTTACAAATTCCATACTGACGAATGTGACCATGGTACTAAACAATAAGTGCAAAGACTAAGTTGAGCTCAGGGATTCATGCAAGAGATGGTATCGTGTATTTCATGAGCAACCTGAATCATGCATCGGTTTGCAAATAATAGATTCCATCCGAGAACAATTTGTAGCTCTATCTCGCATTAAAATATAGCCAACAAAAATTTGATGAAGTTTTCAAAAATCGTCGTGACAAACTACGTATAATAGCATTTTTAAAATTGCTAGCATTAAACAATTCATGATAGTCTAACTATTACTCAACCACATAAAAAAGTTGTATATTTTTGTAGAACACGTTGAAAACCCATCTCTATGTGAACTAGCTTAAAAAGGCTCTTTAATTAAAATAACAACTCGGTCTTCAAAAGACAAGCACATCTGTTAGTGTATCGACTGAGCAGTAATCTTGATTCAAGTGCTTTGATCAAGTTTTTTTCCTCCCTACTTCATCTTTTTTCAATATGATATATTCAACACAACTCACTTTTGAGCTTATCAACTAGCAATTACAATGGATATCAGGACTGGCTTACGTTCTTAACCACTTGAAACCCCCCCACCACACCCCCTACGACGAAATAGAGCAAGGGTAGCGCTAATATTATTACTCGAGAATACGGTACAGGTGGAATTCATTGTTTGAACGAATATAGAAATAATTGCCTCGCACATAAAACACTTACTTCTCTACTACTGCTATTTACTTTCGTCATATTGTCTCTTAGGCTAGGTGATGACCAGGGCAGTTTGTTTACGAATTCAAATTGGTTTGCTTTTCAAACAACATAGAGGACAATGCACCTAATAGTGCCACCTCAGCTTCTGCGATGCTGGATGTGGTTACTTATTGGAAAATCAATATGGCCGTAATATCACAAATGATAATGAACTTGAGGCGTTGGAGTAGGAAGATTTAGTCCACGTGAACGGTAACTATCTACTTCTATTCCCGAAGGTTCCCCTTTTCATTCAAGAAAATAAAGAAATCCGACTACGGAAGTCCTCTGATAAATGGTTGGAAACAACCCAGACGCTACTTAGGTATTGATAAACGTCAAACGACTATTTACTGCTATGAATGTGATTGCAACAATGAGTGTTGTTAGCTCTTTAACAATCAGAAGATGACACAAATGTACAATAGAATTTGTTTTGATTTCAAGAATCCTCTGGGAGTTTTGCGATATTTCTTGGTCCCATCGACTTATGACCAAGCCCGGTCTGTGTCATACTGTCTCACCTCCCTTTAATTTTACCAGTAAAGCAGAAAACAGCTCAACCCCTCCTCACCAAACACACCCGCCACATTTACTCTGCTATGTTCTCTTTCTTTCTTCCACAAACAACCAAAAAACACCTTCCTCATTCATCTTCAGAGTCAGCATTAATCGATAAAACACTATGTTCAAACGCTACATCTTCTGATTCTTCAGTGATGCATAAATAATAGCATTATGTAATAATCTATTGCCTCTTGGGATTGATTTTTACGACAGACGACATCATCCAGTCACAAAGAAAAGAGAAAAATAAATTGTATTATTTGGGATACTCTTTTAATTTAAGTGGGGTATTTTAAATAAATTGTACTATTTTGTAAAAAGATAAAAGTCGCCCACAATACAAATGCAGTAAGAATCCGTATCCTATCGCTCACTTAGCAAACATACCTACATCTCATATAGACAATTTAGTCACTAGTACATAGCTAACATTTCGATAAATAGATTACACAAATATCCATTTATAAAAAAAAGATAAAGTTTACTTTTAAATTCGCATAAACTATATAAGCCTTCAGTCACTCAAATTTTGTTTTTGTATAGAACAACCCCAAAACTTCCAAAACCAAATCTGAAATTACTATAAAACACTTATGAGCTTTTTATCTTCTTTGAGATTTTGACTCTTTAATTCTTTTATTGTAATAATAGTACAAAACTTCTTCTCCTAAATAAGTCTAAAAAAAATATGGTATTGCTAACCCAAATCTAACAATTGATTACTGTCAAGTATCCTCACCGCAACAATTAGATAATGATAAAAATTTTTTAATTAACAAGATGAACCGTACAAAACAACCACAAAAGTCAACAACGCAGTGACACTTTACATTTTAATTTGCGGCGACCGGCCATACACCCCCACCACACATTTAGCCAACTCCACATTAGACGCGCTATCCGCTAGTCTATTCAATTATTAACCACTGGGAGCTAGGAGAACTTCCTACCAATTTGTTACCAAAAAAAAAATAGGTGAAGACAATACATACAACACCGATTCTAGAGCACAGCCCCGAATGAAGGCATTATAATAATTGCTAGTAAGATAAAAGGCCTTAAATAATTAACCGTAATTTGGCACGTGTTGAAGATATTTTGATAAACTTAAATAATCGTCTATTACACATCAATATCCCATATTTTTCACTTTTAGTATAATAAATACGCTAGTAAGAAAACAATTCTTATCAAATAATTTGCTCATAAATTTGCACATGCGCTAGATATATTACAAAATTGTAAATAATCGTAGCTAATTAAATATCATATCTCATAAATTTTCACTTTGTTTAAAAGATACACTAGTAGATTAATTCTTCAGTCGTTGCTTATAATTTGCTCGTGTGAAGTTATTCTTACAAAACTTAAATAATCGTCTATTAAACATGAATATCTAATATTTGTGCACTTCTAGTATAAAAAATACGCTCGTAAGAGCAATGCTTTAATCCTTGCTAATAATTTGCACGCGTGAAGATACTTTTACAAAACATAAATAATCGTGTAATAAACATGAATATTTCTTATTTTTGCACCTATAGTATAAAAAATACGCTAGTAAGAGCAATGCTTCAATCCTTGCTCATAATTTGCACGTGTGAGGATACTTTTACAAAACTTAAATAATCGTCTATTAGATATCACTATCTTATCATTTTGCACTTCTCGTATAAAATATACACAAGTAAGATCAGATCTTCAATCCTTGCCACAATAATTTGCACATGTGAAGATATATTCTTACAAAACTTAGATAATCGTCTATTAAAAATTAATATCTTATATTTTTACACTTTTACTCTAAAACATACGCTAGTGAGATAAAAGCTTTAAGAATTGCTCCTAATTTGTACGAGTGAATATATTCTTACAAAACTTAAATATTCGTCTAGTAAACACATCAATATCTTATATTTTGCACTTTTATTATAAAAATACGCTAGTAATAGAAATTCTTCAAACGTGCTCCATAAATATTGTACGTCTGAAAGATGTTTTTAACAAACTTAAAAAATCTCTATTAAAATATCAATATCTTTATAATTTTCACTTCTAGTATAAAAATACACTAGTACGATAAAATCTTAAATCTTTGCTCAAAATTTGCACATGTGAACCCCATACTAACCATCTCCATTCACTACAAACACTTAAATATCGTCAATTACTACTCAATATCTCGTAATTTAGCACTTTTTAGTATAAAAAATATGCTAGTAAGATAAAGCATCATTTTTTGCTCGTAATTTGCACGCGTGAAAATATTCATACAAAACTTAAACAATCATCTATTAAATATCAATATCTTCTATTTTTGCACTTTTAGTATAAAAAATAAGCTAGTAAGTTCAAAGCTTCAATCCTTGCACATAATTTGTACGCGTGAAGATATTCTTACTAAACTTAAATAATCGTATGTTAAACATGAATATATTCTATTATTGCACTTTTAGTATAAAAAATAAGCTTGTAAGATCAAACCTTCATATTTGCTCTCCATATCCAACTTGCACCGTCGTGGACTCAAAATCATACACCACTTCACCACCATACAAAACTCAAAGTAAATCGTCTATTAAAAAAATATCAAATATCTCTAATTTTTTCCAATCTATGTATAAAAAAATAACCCAACAGGACGCCTGACATCCAATATAAACCCCCTCCATAAACCCTTACTTACTCTCATAATTTGCAATAGCCGATCGAATATCATCCAACAAAGCTCACCACCCACACCACAAAACTAAATAATACCCGTGACCGCCACTTACACAACAGAATCCCCAAATATTCCCCATTCCCTATATATCCTCCTTATTATGCACCTTCTATTATAAAACATTCGCTAGTAAGAAAACAAAATGCATTAATATTTGCATCACGTGAAGAAAACCTAAGAGACTTAAACAAACATATCTTAAATCATCAATATCACACTTACAACTTTTGGGGGGGGGGGAACTTCTTGTAAAAAAATATACGTTCGTTTTTTCATGACCTAACAAATACACTCGACCACGATAACAACTCAACATCCCCTTCCCCACACCATACCCAAAAATCACTACGAGACCCGCACCGCCCCGTGAACGAGGATATTATTACAACCTTAAATAACAGATTGCACTATAAACATCAACATCTCTTATTTTTTCACTTTTAGTATAAAAAATACGCTAGTAAGTGCAATGCTTTAATATTTGCTCATAATTTGCGCGCGTAAAGATATTTTTACAAAATTTAAATAATCGTCTATTAAATATCAATATCTCATATTTTTTTCACTTCTAGTATAAAAAATACACTTAAGAAAAAAAACCCCCCCCTAGTAAACTAAAATCTTCAATCCTTGCTCATAATTTGCACGGGCGAAGTTATTCTTACAAAACTTAAAAATAATTGTCTATTAGACATAAATATCTAATATTTTTGCACTTCTAGTACAAAAAATACGCGAGTAAGAGAAACGCTTCAATCCTTGCTCATAATTTACATGCGTGAAGGTTTTTAAAAAAAAACTTAAATAATTATGTAATAAACATGAATATTTCCTATTTTTCACTTCTAATATAAAAAAATAATGCAGTAAGGATCTAATATAAACCACACCCTCTCCCGCAAAACTCCCCCGCCAGTAGAAGCAAGTCATGCTTATCAATCCTGTAGCTCATAATTTGTACGCTTAGAAGAAACCTTCTAACCCATAAATTACAACAACACCCTCCTAAGATATAGGCGAAACCCCGTCTAACAGCTATTAGATGATGAATATTTTTAACATTAGCACTTCCTAGTACAAAAAATACACAAGAAATATCAAATCAAAACAAAAAATCTTTGCTCATAAATTGCACATGTGAAAATATATTTTTACAAAACAAGAATAATAGTCTGTATCAAATTAAAAACCGTTCCAATAACACCTCCAGCAATTTTAGGTATCTGCACCCAACTTTACTAAAGCAATACAAAGCATTAATACCAAACCCCACACATATAACCTTTACGCACCACACTTGCTTCCCTCTAATTCCCCCAGCATCAATAAACACAAACGCAACCTAATGTGTAGATAAAAATATAGTCAGCCTACCCCACCCCTGCACCCAACCACGAGACGTTATCAACTAAAAACACAATTTTAAATAAACTATATTAACCCACCACTATCTCATCAAATTTAATTTCAGTTAAAAAATATTGCAAGTACAGGATGAAAATCTTATCCTTAACCAAAATTTGCACGCGTGAAGAAGTTAAATTACAACAATTAATTATAAACGTCAAGTAAATATCAATGATCTCAAATTTTTTCACTTCTAGAAATAAAAATACACTATGAAAGAATAAACACGGAAGAAAGGAAACTACTCCGATGTGCTCTATAATATTCTGCACGTTGTAAATTTAATAACTCTTGGACCACAGCCGCAAGATGATTACAAACAACCTTACAATAATCTCACCATGTAGAACCATAAAGTAACTAAAACCACTACTTTTGCCAGACACAACATGCCTTCATAGAACAAAAAATAAGTCTAGTAAGAGAAAATCCCGCAACAATCCTTGCTCATGATTTTTCATGGGTGAAAATTTTTTTCAAAAAAAAAATAAATAATCCCTGTGTATGAAAAAGAATTTTTCCTATATTTTTCTTTTCATTTCCTAATAATAAAAATACATCCACCGCTCTCCCTCCAACACCGCTACATAAGGGCATGCTTAATTCAGTTGCTCATAATTTGCATGCATGAAGATACTTTTATAGAACTTAAATAATCGTCTATTAGATATCAAATATTTATCAATTGCCGTTCTCAGTCTAAAAAAATCACAAGTTTGATATCAAATACCTTAACTCCTTCCGCATACTATTCACATGAGGAATATAATTTTTACAAACACTTATTAAATCTACATCGCTGATTAAACAATAAATATATAATAATTTTGCACTTACTAATACATAAGTAAATCGTAAACAAGTAAGAGTAAATGCTTCAATTTCCTTGCTCATAAGATTCAACGAGTGGAGATATTTTTACAAAAAACTTAAATAATCCTTGTCTAATAAAAATAAATATCTCCTAATATTTTCACTCAAATCTAAAAAAACTAACGCTAGTAAGATGGTAGCTAGCAATATTCAATCCACTGCTAGCAATTTACCACGCGGTCAACGATACTTTCTCTAAAAATATAATCAATCGATTATTAATTAGCAGTATTATCATTATGCACTTCTAGTATAAAAAAATACACCTTTAAGATCAAATCTCTTCAAATCTTCGATCAAACTGCACATGTGAACGACTAATTCTTACAAAACAAATAAAACGTCTATAAAACAATGAATTCTCATATATTTGCGTATTCTCTAGTATAAAAACTGCAACTTCTCCGACAGATAAAATAAGAGGTTAGACCGTCCTAATCGCCATCGCCCCGACAGAGCCTAACGACCTCATTCATACTGTACCTATCCAACGCATTAAGACCTAATCTCACCCCTACGTCACCAGCTTACTATACACGGCCCACACGAAGCAAAGATCCTATCGGGACATGCAACACATCCCACCTCCCCACTCCTCCACTCCCTCCCCTCTCATCCACTTACCCCTGTCCCCACCCCCCCACCATCCCCATAACATCCGCCTCCCCACCTGCTAGGTCCCGCTCCCCCAACCCAACCACTTAGGCCACATAATGACCCCTAACACCCGACCCATCCCCCCCCGCGCGGTCCCCGTCTGCACTGTCCCGCCCCTAGCCCCTCACGCCTCTCCCCAACCCCCCTCCCCTTCTCAGCCCATTCCCTCCTAAGCCCACCCACCCCACTCCGACAGTCCACCCCCTGCCCCACCGTGCGCACCTCCTCTCCCTCACCCTTTCCCCCCACCTCCCCCTCCCCCCCCCGATCGAGCACCAACCGTCCACCGCCCCCCCCCAGCCGCCCTCCCCACCCCGGAAGCCGCACTCCCCGAACACCCGGCTCACACCCCACCCCCACTTCCCACCCGCCGCTTACCCCCCAGCTCCGTCCGCGTGACATTATCACCCCAATTACACCCCCGCAAAACAAGCCCCCCCCCCCATTCCGCCCCGGCACCCCTCCCACCCCACCCCAACGCGATGTCCCCCAACCTCAAACCAATAGCCAGCCACTCCACCCAGCCCGCCCGTCGGACCCTCCTTCCCCCCCCCCCGTCCCCCCGCCCCTCGACCCAGCCCCCCTCCCGTCACTCCCCCCACAATCCCCCGGACTGTCATTATCACCCCACGCCTCCACATTGTGACCAAACACACAAATCCCGAACGCCCCACCGTCCGACAAAGCACCCCCCACCCTCCCCGGTCCCTCATATCGCACGCTATACCAAGATACCCCACCATCGCTCCAAGCCATCCTATGACACGGTGCCACGATACACCTACGACCTAGAAAATACATAACGCCCTACAGGAACCTTGTCAGTGTTGAACAGCCAATGCACCACATTCAGAACCTACAGGCGCGACCCACCCCCCGGCACATCCCCGTTCACCGCCCCCCCCTATCGCACAGACTCCTTACTGATCTGTCCCCTTCCTAACCTTCTACTCCTTACCCCCTCCGCTTTCCCCCCACCACAACGTCCCCCTCCCATTACGAACACGGGGTTCAGATCTACCTACACCTCTACACCACCATTGCACAACCGGCACCGACACAACACCACCACCCCCAATCCGTACTACCAACTACTTCGCCCCTTCGCCCCCCAGTAGGTCGCCCGTTGCTTGACCCGCCTCACCGACCACCCCCCACCCCTAAGCCGCCCAACATCCTCAGCCGAGCCAAGCATATTATCAAATACACCCTAACCCTTCCCCCCAATCCCCCCGCCCATCCCCGCGGGCCTCGGCCCCCACCCTACATCTTCCCCCCTACCACACCCAACCCTACCCTCCCCAACACACTCATTCCCCTGACACCCGTTGGGCGCACGTCGGCGCCCCCAATCCCCTCCCCCCCACCCCCCTAAGGTAAAAAGAGATAAACTGAATGAAGATCTACAGGAAACTAGTTGATGCTAAACACTTTTATCATGGCATGATTGGATCCCACAAGTATCTAACCTCCATTGACAGACCTTATGTTTTATGCAGTCTGCTTATGTGCCTGGTATCAGGCAAAGCCTACCGAAAAGCACTTAAATGCGGTTAAACGGATCTTTTAATACCTAAGGGGAACCATTAACATGGGTCTTTGGTACTCGAAGGATACCGATATGTCTCTAACAACATATGCAGATGCAGATCATGTGGGGTGTCAGGATGTTCCCTTGTAATCACTTTATTTGTTTATTTAAGCTTAAGTATGTTTCCCCATTCTTCAATACATGCAATCGTATGTTAAAGTCGTATACGCAATCCAAACCAAACCATATTAATTTTCATTTGGAAAGTTTACGTTGTTGTTAACAAATATAAATAAGAGTATAAATAAATTTTCACTTTGTTGTTTTCCTATTCTGTGTGACTAACTTAACATTAATAAGACTTGCTTAGCCCTTTAATATCATTTATGTGTACATGTTCCTTTAACAATTCAACACTCACCCAAGGTCGAGTTCAAGTAATATATTTACTTGACATGCAATATGTAGAAACCATGAGTGTTCGAAGCCCACAAGTAAACTCATAAATTACATGACAACGTGACTTATATGACTAGGTGTCAAATAAAGTAAATGAAGTACGAAATGTACAAGTTTAAATGCGACTGTCAAGGTCTTAAAGACTTGGTATTCAAGTTTTTATAAAATAATGATTCAAAAAACCTTACCAAGGCGTATACCAACACTATGCGTATACTTAATGTATGCCACAACCCTTACTTGTGAACCCCTTCAGTGCTTGTTATATAACCTTTTTTTGGTTTGTGACTTCGTATCTGAAAAGAAAGGATTTGAGTATGTTTTGCGTCATATGTCTCGCATCAAGAGAACATACAAGGTATATAGTTTTAGTGGAAGATAGCGTTGTTAAGAGTGTAACTATTGTGAATATTTTTGTAGGGTATTTAAAGCATAGTGCTAGTAATAATATCTCTCTACACCCACACCCTCCCAACTAAACCGACCGCTTAACCTTTCCGCCAAGGCACATAATTTATAAAATAATCTTCAATCTAACACCACATCTAAATATATACACCACTAAGAACTCATTAATCAAGATACAGTAAAATATGTACCATAATATGCAAAAATATTGAAATCCTATTATTAAGTGGATATACCATGCTTTAAGCTCCAGTGTCCCACGTACAAAATGACGGGCCATTTTGATATTAACCCATGTGTAAACGGTCTAATGGAGACATTAGTACTAATCATAATTAACCAAGTTATTTACATTGTACATATTGTAAGAACATTAAAGATTTCTAGTTGGTGAATGTATTATATATCCTTCCAATTATCCCTTGCCATAAGTTTTGTATAGTTTATAGACTATGTAAAGTCTAGTAATTCCGGGTTCTACCTAATTTTATTATATAGCGAAAATAGCGTAAAATACAAAACAAAGAAAAAACAAAAAAAAAAAAAAAAGGGGGGGGGGGGGGGGGGGGGGGGGGGGGGGGACTAATGGTTTAGGACAGAGGAGCGCAACAAAGGCAAACAGAGAGGGTGGGGGGGGGGGGGGTGTGGTGGTTGAGAAAAGAAAGTGATCGTGTGGAATGAAAAAAGGAATTCTAAGGGAATGAAAAGAAAAAGAAGAGCGTGAGATAAGTATGAGATAAAAAGTTACACGTTAAGAATATCAAAAAGGGTCATTAGATGTAGAAACCAAACAAGTATGAATTACATGTATACAAGGGAGATCACAGGATTGAAAGGACGAAAGCCAGGATACAAATGGAATATAAAGGTTTCGCTGGAAAACTCGGAACGTAGAGATATAGGTAAAGGAAGAGTACACCCCTGAGGAAACAGTAGAGTTGGGATACTATAAAACAAGAAAAATGAACTAAGCAAAATAACTGATTGGGTCGTGATCAGTAAGTATATAAAATACGTATTTGGGTGTTAAAAATTAAATAATTTAGTAGTAGATGTATTTATTGGATGAAGATATGGGGAGTTAGTGGGTGGTTTAGATATGATTTAGTGGGGTGTTTTAGGGTTAAAAAAATTAGTACAATAGATTTAGAATATTAGGAATGTTGAATTGACAGAACGCGTAATACATGACCATGCCCCCGCCCCCACCTACCCATTAATTTTAGTGATGGGTTGTATAGAAAGATTTACTGTGCTCCTCCCCTCCGACCCCCCCCGCAGTCCCTCTACGCCCCGAAACCAGTCCCCGCACACCCACCACCCCTCCCCTCAACCACCACAACAAACTCCACCTAAACTACAACCTATAATCAGGTACCACCTACAAAACAAAGTAATCCCGTCATAAAGCAAAGACAAAGACGAATATCACAAAACAAGGGATCAAATATCTCTTCTAACAACTCATCTATCCTAATATAGTCAAAGTATCAACACTTATTCATAATTTAAACATTACACACGTAACAGACTAATTTATTTGATGACCGTTTACATTAAATGGTTATTTCTAGTCTACGCGATTTAGCTTAAAAGTAAACATTAAAAGTAAACACGTATCAGACTAAAATAAATAGTGACGAATAATAGGAGTCGTAAAATGACCTGAAATTGAGAAATGTTACAGTCTCCACCCGTTAGAAGAGCTTTTTCCTCAAAGCTTAAGACCTTGTAGCGGATGACGTAGCTCGGTTTGTGAAAAACTGTGGGTATTTCTATTTGAACGAGTCTTCACGTTCCCAGGTGAACTCAGGACCTCTCCTAGAGTTCCAGCGAACCTTAACCAATGGTATCCGGCTTCGCTTCAATCGTTTGATCTCCCGTTACATGATTTCAACGGGCTCTTCCATAAACCGGAGCTTATCGTCAACGTGAATTCCTTCTAACGGCATGACTAATGGTTCGTCAGTGTAACATTTCTTCAGATTAGACAAATGGAAAGTATGATGAACTCTGCTCAACTCTCGAGGAAGTTCCAGCTTGTAGGTAACTTTCCCAACTTTGGCTAACCCCCTGAAAGGTCTGACGTATCTCGGATTCAGCTTGCCCCGCTTACCGAATCGTACAACCCCTTTCCATGGTGAGAGCTTAAGCATAACTCTGTCCCCAACCTCGAACTCCATCGGCTTGCATTTTTGATTGGCATAGCTCTTTTTTCGATCCTAAGCAGCTTGCATCCTCTGCTTGATCCGGACGATCTTTTCCGTTGTTTCTTGGATCAATTCTGGACCGGTCAGTTGGGCTTCCCCAACTTCGGCCCAACACAATGGTGATCAACATTTTTGACCATATAGTGCCTCATAAGGTGCGTCCTTTATGCTCGTGTGATAACTGTTGTTGCATGAAAACTCGGCCAATGGCAAATGTTTAACCCATCCTTTGCCAAAATCGATCACGCAAGCACGTAGCATGTCCTCGAGAGTTTGAATAGTTCTCTCGCTCTGGCTGTCAGTTTCTGGATGATACGCAGTGCTCATTCTTATATCTGTACCTAAAGCTTTTTGAAATGATTTCCAGAAATTTGATGTGAATCTCCCATCATGATCACAGATAATTGAAGCAGGTATCCCGTGTCTTGCTACTATCCTATTCAAGTACAACCTTGCCAATTTGTCTAACGGATCATTTTCCCTTATTGGCAAGAAGTGGGCAGATTTTGTAAGTCGATCCACAATCACCAGATGGTGTCAAAACCTTACAACGACTTAGGAAGCTTGGTGATAAAATCCATCGTGATATAATCCCACTTCCACTCGGGTATCTTAGGTTGTACTAGCAATCCCAATGGCCTTTGATGTTCGGCCTTGACCCTTGCACATGTCAAGCACTTGCTAACATAAGTGGCGATGTCTGCCTTCATATTGGGCTACCAATATAGCTTTTTCATGTCTTGATACATCTTTTCCGAACCAGGATGGATAGAGTATTTTGACTTGTGAGATTCGTGCATAATCACGGATCTTAAATCTCCATAGCAAGGCAACCAACTCCTGCCGTGTAAACATAAGGCCCGTCAGCACGTGGTTCCAGCCTTTCCTTGGGTATATCCTTTCTGATTATACCGCCTACGTCTTCATTTATAAGATTTTCTGTTTTCAAGGCTTCGATATGAGCTTCTAAAATTCATTTGGGAAGATACAAGCCAATAGTCATAACCAAGGCTCGAACTTGCAATGGCTCAGTCCGTTCCTTACGGCTCAATGCATCGGCCACTACGTTTGCCTTCCCCGGGTGATAACGAATGTCACAATCGTAGTCGCTTAGCAATTCAAGCCAACGGCGTTGCCTCATGTTAAGCTCCTTTTGATCGAGAATATGTTGTAGACTTTTATGGTCGGTGAATACGGTGCATCTGGTTCCATATAGATAGTGTCTCCATATCTTTAGGGCAAACACTACCGACCCAAGTTCTAAATCATGAGTGGTGTAGTTCTTCTC
>BQNB010111839.1:0-21402 GCA_026074375.1 Tanacetum coccineum | reverse complement strand
TGTACCAAATGATCGAACGATTAGCGGGAAATGAATACTATTGCTTTTTAGATGGATTTTTCGGATATTTTCAAATTCCAATTGACCCGCAAGACCAAGAGAAGTTCACTTGCCCCTATGGGACATTTGCCTATCGACGTATGCCTTCGGTTTATGTAATGCTCCGGGCACGTTCCAAATTTCCATGACAAGATTGAGGAAACAATGGAGGTCTTCATGGACGATTTCTTGGTTTTCGGGGATTCTTACTCCTCATGCCTCTCCCATTTAGACAAAATGCTAAAACGATGTGAAGACACTAATTTAGTTCTAAATTGGGAGAAATGCCATTTCATGGTAAAAGAAAGCATTGTTCTAGGACATAAGATTTCAAAGTCCGGGATTGAGGTCGACAAAGCTAAAGTTGATGTTATAGCTAAACTCCCTCATCCGACTTCCGTCAAAGGCATTCGAAGTTTCTTAGGTCACGCCGGGTTCTATCGTCGATTTATTTAAGATTTTTCTAAAATCGTCCGGCCAATGACCCATCTTCTTGAAAAGGAAATATCGTTTATTTTTTCGAAAGAATGTAATGAAGCATTTAATATACTTAAGAAGAAGTTAACCGAATCCCCAATTTTAGTTGCCCCCGATTGGGACCTACCATTTGAAATTATGTGCAATGCTAGTGATTACGCGGTAGGTGCAATCTTGGGGCAACGAAAGACCAAACATTTTTAGCCTATACACTATGCAAGTAAGACCATGACGGATGTTCAAGCACATTACACTACTACGGAAAAAGTGTTATTAGCCGTGGTGTATGATTTCAAGAAATTCCGGCCTTACTTAGTCTTATCAAAGACCATAGTATATACGGACGACTCGGCTCTTAAGTATCTTCTTGCTAAGCAAGATGCTAAGCCGAGATTACTCCGGTAGATTCTCATACTCCAAGAATTTGATGTCATTATTCGTGATAAAAAAGAAGCGGAGAATCTCGCGGCCGACCATTTATCAAGATTAGAGAATCCTCATCAAGGTGATCTCGAGAAAAAGGAAATTACCGAAACGTTTCCTCTCGAGACCCTTGGAATGATATCTTTTCATGGTGATTCTAGTACCCCATGGTTTGCCGACATTGCAAATTACCATGCGGGAAATTTTGTTGTGAAAGGGATGTCGTCCCAACAAAAGAAAAAGTTCTTTAAGGATGTTAGGCATTATTTTTGGGACGACCCCTACTTGTTTAGGATTTGTGCAGAACAAATGATTAGACGATGTGTTCACAGCCAAGAAGCCGTTGATATCCTCATGACTTGCCATAATGGACCCACCAGGGGACATCATGGTGCAAACTACACCGCTAAAAAAGTCTTTGATTCTAGTTTCTATTGGCCGACAATTTACCGCGATGCCCACGTCATGGTTAAGTCTTGTGACTCATGTCAACGTCAAGGCAAAATCTCGCAAAAAGATGAAATGCCTCAAAATGTAATTCAAGTATGCGAGATCTTTGACGTATGGGGCATCGATTTCATGGGCCCGTTCCCGTCTTCTCGAGGGAACAAATACATTCTCGTAGCCGTTGATTATTTGTCTAAATGGGTTGAAGCAAAAGCGCTCCCTACTAATGATGCTCGAGTTGTCGTTAAATTCTTGAAATCTCTTTTTGCCCGATTTGGAACTCCTCGTGCTATAATTAGTGATCGCGGTACCTATTTTTGCAATGACCAATTTGCTAAAGTCATGCTTAAGTATGGAGTTACCCACCGTCTTTCTACCGCGTATCATCCACAAACAAGTGGACAAGTGGAGGTTTCAAATCATGGTTTGAAACGTATTTTAGAAAGGACCGTAGGCGAAAATCGTGCTTCATGGTCCGATAAGTTAGATGATGCTTTATGGGCCTTCCGTACTGCTTTCAAATCACCCATCAGGTGTACTCCTTATAAGCTCATGTACGGAAAGGCTTGTCATCTTCCAATTGAACTTGAACACAAGGCCTATTGGGCCTTAAAACATTGTAATTTTGACCTTAAGATCGCGGGTGATCACCGGAAAGTTCAAATGAATGAATTAAATGAACTCCGAGATCAAGCTTACGAGAACTCTTTAATCTACAAAGAGAAAATGAAGAAGATTCATGACTCCAAGATTAAGAACCGCGTCTTCAACGTTGGTGATCGAGTTCTTCTCTTCAATTCTCGATTAAAGATTTTCTCGGGAAAGCTCAAAACCCGTTGGACCGGACCGTTCACCGTTGCTCAAGTTTTCCCTTATGGAACCGTCGAGTTATCTCAAACCGATGGACCAAACTTTAAGGTGAACGGTCATAGACTTAAACACTATTTTGGAGGGGACATACCACCAATGGTTGTCCCGGATCTCCAAACTTTCCCCATGGACCATTAAATTCGGGGTCGAGTCAGGCTCGTGACTCGGTTAACAAAAACAAGCGCTCCGTGGGTGGCAACCCATGCTTATCCTTAGTAATAGTATATTAGTATAATAATTATGAATAAGTGTGATGTGAGGAGGCTCGCCTCTTCCTTTCTTGTGTTTCGTGTTTTGTGTTTTATGTCTAGGATTTCCTAGATTTTGAAGACTCTCGTGCTCGTGGTTTTGTCCATCGTTCACTCGATCTTCTATCCTTCGCATGCTTATTTTTTGGAATCTGATATCCTAGATCTTATTGATTAACGTTTATCTATTAGCATAATTAATAAACGGCTTTAGATTTGCGTAGAGACCCCTTAATATTTGGATTATGCCTTGAAATTAGTATGGGGGTGACAGTCTCACATTGAGGACAATGTGTAGTTCTAGTATGGGGGGGATCTTTTGATTCGATCTTACTTGCATTTGCCTTGTCTTCACGTAACCTCGTTTTTCCACCAAAAATAGCAAAAATATGCCAAAATTTAAATTTTTTCAAAAATAGAATAACTGTTTTGACACAAGTTTTGTCTTTTTAAGGAATAAATTTTGACTTGATCGAGTATGTTGCGCTCTAGCTTTTCCCTTAACTTATATAAATTTAAGCTTTTGCTAGTCTTTTATACAAGAGGCTTTAAAATGCGAATTCTAGCTTAAAAGAGCCAAGAGTTTGCAAGTTTCCATGATAGACTTTAAATATGCAAAGCTTGTTTTATTAGACTAAGCATTCGCAGATCTTTTTATTAAAGATTTTAAATTTGCGAAGAATAAAAAATGATAGAGTTTTATATAAGTTAGATGCTAAACATAGAGTAGTTGGATCTCTTTAAGGCTCATAGAGGTTAATTGTGGCTTTTTGCTCCCATTAGCTTAATAAACTTTATATAATTATTGAATAAATAAAGTTACTTTAGGTTTTTACGATTCTTAGTTTAAATCACTTTGTAGAGATTCCTTCTAGTGAAATTAAGGTACACATCGAGGTTTTGTCAGTGTTGTAGGGAAATAGACTCCTGGACCATGATCGGCTCGCATACCGATGGGGCAGTTGTTAAAAGACAGCAGGACTTGAAATTTGGCAAATAATAATAAGTTATGTAATAAACCGAAGCCAAAATAAGACCACTACCTCTTGCCGGATCACAACCGATGTGGTAGTCGTTTAAAGGGTGGAGGTAATAATAATAATAAAACTGTGGGCTGATAAAAGTTTATTGCATCTTCCCGGCTCACAACCGATGTTGTAGTTTTCTAAATAAGGCACATAGTAATAATCCGAGACTGACTAAAGTTTGCTGCATCTTGCCAGCTCACAACCGATGTTGCAGCCTTCTAAAAGGTCGAGGAAATTACCGAGGTCAAAATATGTTTGTTGCATCTTGCCGGCTCACAACTGATGTTGCAGCCTTCTAAAGGACCAAGGTTTAATAATGTTGCAATAATAAAAATAAAGCCAAATTTCGAATCCGGGGTTATCTAAAAAGGATAACCCCTAAATCGTGCGAAATTAAAACCTTAATGTGGACCTTATTCTCACCATATCATCTCTTTAGGAAAGGATTTCAAACTAATTGTGGTCTAAACCGGGTTTACCTTATATGAATAAGACATTAATTAATTTGTCACAAATACAATAATAAAATCTTTAGAGGATTTAGGAATAAGGGAGCAGAAAGTAGCTATGCATTCACAATTAGCATTTATAAGTAGTGTCAGCATTTTAGCTTATATTTAACAATGATTTTGTTTTTAAGCTTGGTTTGGGGCAGGTGAAAAATCAAGGACGATGAATTTATCATTTTATTGTTTCTTGTTCCGTGGAAAGCTATGATATGTATGAATAATAATAATAAATGCATAAAAAGGGTAAAGCGGGGTGCTTTTCAAAACTAGTAATTTCTTAATCCTCTTAGATGAACTTAGCTACTTTTCTAAGTAATTAGTCTAAAGAGGGGATTAAAATTTTTGGTTTTCTAAGTTTGTATTTATGACATTGCGTGAGGACACGGCAATAGCTTAGTATGGGGGATTTTAATATGTGCTTATTTACACATTGTAACACCTTTATTTTTACAAATAGCAGCGGAAGCTAATCTGGGGTATTACTTCATGGTACAACATTCATAATCATAGAAAACGACTCAAAAGAGACGTTTTGGAAAATGTAGTTATCATTCATTAAATTAGAGTTTTACAAAATGTCATTAATAGGTAACAGGTTCCAGAATCTAAAGAAAATGTAATTAGTTTGAATGATAACAATTTAGCCATCTTCAAATCCAATGCCACTCCGAGCCCATGCCATAAGTTGCTTAATTACCTGAGATAAAACATGCTAAAAAGTCAACACAAAGGTTGAGTGATATTCATGGTTTTTAGTTATAATAGTTTGAATGCAAATTTGATATTGGGTTACGTTGTTATACACCCGTTATAAAACAAATATTATTGCCATTAGCTCATGAATCCGAAGCCTTGGGATATATTTGATACGTTATAGCCCCAACGGGTGCCTTTGCCAAAACACCCGCAGTTATATTCTAATGATGTGCAATTGGTTACCGGTATGACTGGGTACACCAACGGGGAGTCCAACCCAAATAGATCTATTCACAACATTCGCGCTCACTCCGTAGAGTAATTAACGGTTCATGATATTGGGGACTTAAAGGCAAATAGTTACTTAGGCAATAATAAATCGGAATAGCATACAGAAAACAATTGCATTCATGGTTATAGCATGTATCCCCCTCGCGGGTTTATAAAACATTTGAAATATTGAAATGCGAGGCTATGAACTCACCTTAACAGTATAGGGAAATCTGAGGGATAGCAAAGGTATATGGAATGAGAGTAACGGCTTCGTCACACGCAACCTGGGGTAATATGTCAAGTCTTAGTTTGGTTGAATATGTTTTATATTATAATGAATATCATCTTTGATTGAATTATCATGGAGTATTGTATCACCGTTCGGGCCATCATAATTCAGAGGTCATTCAGTAAACGTTTGAGGAGCTAGGGCACTTTAAATCGTAAACCCAACAACTCAGTCAGAACGTAATACCAAGATGAAACCTCTTAATATGAAGCTCCCTAGTATTGTGATACGATATAATCGGTTTTAAGCGTTTTGATCAATATCTGGAAATGATAAGCACGACAAGCGTTAATTAAAGTTATGTCTTGTAATGTTTTGAACATGTTTTTATACTTTTTCAAAATGTTACATTTTAGACCCTTAAGAATGAAAAATGGCAAAATATACCCTTGGAGTTTGCACTTTTAAAGAAAAGGACAAAATAAAGTCAAAACTAGACAAAACACAAGCACGGGATTGGAAAAAAGCACGAAAAGACCGAAGCTGAAGGCGTACCCATTTTCTATGAACCAACCCGGGTCCACTTAATGGGTCGGGTCAGCCCACAAGCCTAAACTTAAACCAAAGCCTTTTAATTAATTATCCAAATCCAAATGTCCATATACCATAACCCATTTCCCCGTTTTCTGGCCCAAACCACAATTTAAAAGCCCATTTCCAAAGTCCTTTTATAAAGGCCAGTCAACGCGGGTCAAAGGGTCAAAACGAGTTAAACACAGTCAAATTGCACTGTTCATCCATCCTCGTTCCCTCCATTTTCACTATTCACCTCGCACAGGGTAAATCCACCAAAGTACACGTACTCCCTTGCTTCTAGAAGGCTCAGTCTGACACCCTGACACTCCTACTTATCCACGTTGGCAATCCCACGCCACCCCATTGGTCAATTGGACGTGGCACTCGATCCAAGGGTCCTAAATCATGGCGTGGAGGATAATCATGATTGGATGGACGAGATTGGTTTAGGAGGAGCGTCTCAAGGTCCTAGAACCTTCACCTCTCGGCTATAAAAGGAAGAGTCCTCACACACACAAGGCATCTAGGGTAGTATTTAGCTTAATTAGTATTTTTAGCTTATTTTTAGCTTAATGTCTTTAATTTGATGTAATTTCCTTTATAAAAGTTTGTAACTCACTTGTTTATCAATAAAATTTCAGTTAATGTTCAATTCATGTTTTTACTTATTACATCTATGGTTTGTTTAAGCTTAATTTCAATCTAATAAGCTCTTATAAGCTCTCAAATACTACTTAAGCTAGCCTCTACTCAGTTAAGCCCTCAAAAGCTTAACTGAGCTTATTATTTCTCAAATCTCACCCCTAAATATACCTCAGCCTAATGGATGATAAGCCAAACCTGGATGGGCTTATAGACCTTACCAGCTTATCTCTGATAAGCTGGAGCTTAATTCTTAGCTCTGAGAGCATATGATCCCTGTTTGAGCAAGGGAAATTGTAAGTTTCACTTTCTATTGCATATTTTAGCTTATTTCCTTGTTAGCTTATAGATCTGCTTATTTTGGCTTAATTCTGCTTTAGTTGTGCTTAATCTAGCCTTTATTAGCTTATTGTATTTAGCTTGTAGCCTTTATTATTCTGTTTTTAAGTTCTTCTTTGGTTTTCATAAAAACTGTTAAAAAATCCAAAAATATTAGCATAATCTTATAGCTTGTTGTTTCAGCTTATTAGATAGTTAAAATTTGCTTATTAGATCTTATATAAGCTAATTAGCATATGGTATTTGAAGTTTAAGCTTAAACTCTTAGTCTTATAAGCTAAAAATGACATTGAGCTTCTTAAAGGGGTGTTTGGCATTTGCAGTTCTAATCTAAGTTAGAACTGCTAGAAGGCTTTAAGACCTTTTGATCAAGTTTGATTGTCAATTTGAGGGTTAAAAGATCAAGATTTAAAGTTTGAAGTAAGCTAAATCTGTTTTTGATATGTTTGTTGATTGGAATTATGAATCTATGGTCATATGTCTATGGTTTATTATGGCGTCGCTAATTTTGATGATTGTTGATTAGTGTTGTTTAATGATATGTTTCATGCCATTGTGAGTCTAATGATGCTGGAGATATTAGATATTGGATTTAGGGGGGCATTTGCACATGCGTGGTTTTAAGTTCTAAATTATCTCTATTCTTGGCGCCGCAAGCCAAGGGTTGGGTTGTGGGGGAGTGTGATTTATTGGGGATCTTGTAATAAATAAGCGTGGATTTGGCTATAGTGGACATTGAGAGTGGAGCCTCGCTAGATTGTGTACGACTCTTAACTGATTGTTATTCAAGTTATTCAGTTTATTGCTAGTATAAGCATAGATTGATTTATAAGCTAGATTTTTATACCTGGTAAATTTGACATAGCTTTATATTGACTTTCAAACTAAATATCACAAAACAGATTTTTTGCTTTCTTCAACGTTAAATCGTAATCTTTGTTATACCTTCAAATTACAATCAAACATTGATCAAATGGTCTGATATACCTTCTAGCTGTCTAACTTAGATTTGAAATGCAAATGCCATTAAAAACCCCTTTAAGAAGCTCAATGCACATTGTTAGTTTTTAAGAATAAGAGTTTAAGCTTAAACTTTACATTTTCCACTATTGATTCTAGCTTATATAAGTTATAATATAGCCAAATTTTACTATCTATAAGCTTGAAACAACAAACCCCGCTGCGGCTTTTACGCAGGTGGGCTGGAGCTTTTTTTTTACGCTTTTTTTTTTTTTTTTTATATTTTATTTTTTTAGCGGGCTAGGGGGGCTTTTATTTTTTATTTTAAATAAAGATGAAAGATTATGCTTAATATTTTTGGATTTTCCCCCTTCTTCCTCTCCGACAAGTTTTTTACCTGAAAACCCAACCGAAGCAACACCTTATAAAAAAACAGAATAATAAAAGGTACAAGTAAATACCAACAGCTAATAAATTCTAGACTCACTCACAACTAAATCAGAATTAAGTCCCCACAAACTAAGCCGCCAAATCTATAAACGCTAACAATGGTGAAATAAGCTTAACCCCAACCAACCTAAAGACACAAATTAAGCAACAAACGTGAATTTACAATTTTCCCTTGCTCAAACAGGGATCACTAGCTCTTTTGTGAGCTAAGATTATTAGCTCCTGCCTATCAGTGTTAGCTGGTCAACGGTCTATAAGCCCATACCAGGTTTGGATTGATCATTCCTTTAGGCATGAGGTATATTTTGGGCGTGAGGGGGAAGTTTTGAGTATTAATAAGCTCGTTTAGCAGTTTGTGGGCTCGTTAATGAGCTGTAGTAGGATTAGCCACTGAAGTAAGTATTTGAGTTTGTGAGGCTTCTTATAGAGCTTATTGTAGATTGAAATTAAGCTTAAAACTAACCATAGATGTAATAAGTAAAAATAATTGAATTGAACATTAACTTCGACAATTCTTATTGATTATATACAAGTGATTACTAAACTTTTTCTAAATGGGAATTACATTAAATTTTAGAGACCATTAAGCTTAAAAACGGTTAAATAGTTTAAAATCTACTAATGTTAGCTACAAAGTAGCTACCCTAGATTCTTCTGTGTGTGAGGACTCTGCCTTTTATAGCTCAGAGGTAGAAGGTTCTTGGACCTTGAGTAAGCTCCTACTAAACCAATCTCGCCATTTCACAATCACATGATTTTATCCTCCCACGCAATGATTTGGGACCCTTGGATCGAGTGCCACATACCATATTTGTCCATTGGGCTGGCGCTGGATTGCCAAGTAGATAAGTAGGAGTGAAGAGGGTGTCAAGACTGAGCCTTATTGAAGCATGGCGTAGTACGTGTACTTTGAGTGTATTTACCCTGTGCGAGGTGAATAGTCGGATAATTAAGGGCAATTCGAGGATTGGCATGAACAGTGCAATTTGACTGTGTTTAACTTGTTTTGACCCTTTGACTGACCTTTATAAAAGGACTTTGAAAATGGGCTTTTAAATTGTGGTTTGGGCTAGAAAACGGGGACATGAGTTATGGTATATGGACATTTGGATTTGGATAATTAATTAAAAGGCTTTGGTTTAAGTTTAGGCTTGTGGGCTGACCCGACCCATTAAGTGGACCCGGGTTGGTTCATAGAAAATGGGTACGACTTACAGGCTTCGGTCCTTTTCTAGCCTCTTTTTCACATATTCCCCGTGCTCGTGTTTTGTACTAGTATTTGAATTTATTTTGCTACTTGTTCTGTGATCATCCTTTACCTGCTAACAAAAACACAAAACACTGCATGATACATTGTATTTGTCTCACGTTTTGGTTATTTTGGGACCGTGTAATTAGGTAAATGGTTATTGTGTATATAGCACATACCAGTTATCAGTTCTTAAGCTCATCAACCAAAATAGCTTAACAAATCATGGAAGGTAAAACTTCGATCAAACTCTTACCGACCTTGTATCTTGGACCTAGAGCAATACACAACCTTCCAAGGCGGTAATGTAACCTCAGAAACACCTGCTCTATAGATAGTAGGTAAAGGTATAGGTTGCAGTGGTGGTGTCCCTAATGGTGGTGTACTTGATGGTAGCGGATGGGAAGTAGATGGTGTCTTGGCCCTTATCCGGATCATAGCGGCTCTGTAGGATATTGGAAATCATAACACAATGGAAGATAGATGGATTAGCCATGTCTAGAGAGAGAAAGTTAGAGAGAAAAGCCTTTTAGTAAGAGAAAGTGTGACTTGCATAAAATGACTAACCATCTCTTCTAAGGCATGGAAGAGGCTTATATAGGTGCTTACAAAACCGGCCTAATGGCCTTAGCAATGGGCTTACATGTTAGGTTTAATACCCGGCCTATTACTAAATGTTATACATTAAACGATTAACTACGAGCTATAATAAACGGTAAAATACACGAGGTGACCGAGTATTTTTCTAATATCTAACAATCTCCCTCCCAAAGGAGGTCACCCTAGAAAATACTAACTTAAGCTCAGCAATCTTCTGATTGATCTTGTGTTCAGCGTAGTCTTTGATTTTTCATGTGATATCTTGTATATTGATGTAGTGATTATTGTCATGTGGTTTTTGTGATTGTACTTGATATGTGATCTTGAGATTCTTTGAGATCATCAACCAAATCTAATCTCTGATCATCAACTTATGGTCTTTTCGCCATCTTGTGCTTTTAACAACTGGACCAACATGCTCATACCTTTCTTGGTGGTGAAAGCTTGATTTTTTCATCATTCTGGACGTTCCTTTAACTTTAATACTTGATCACTTTGAGAGGACTTTGATATCAGAGTTGCGAAAGCTTTGAAACATATACTTGAGCTTTCATGAGTTCTTTAGATGTATCGGTCGAGTATGAGCATGCGGTTATGAAATAGACTCCACTGGAACGAGGTATCTCCATCTCTATCTATACTTGAACCTGTAATAATACAGTTAGCAATAAAGCTTGTGGACGAATATGGCTTTGTTATTCACCCGAGTTCGGTTGGATTAACCTCCAGATCCTGTGAGGAATGACCTGTGATCAGGTAGATTCAATCTTAAGAAGAATCTCCTTGAGAGGATTTCCAGTATAAGTGTCAGATCATCTAATGTATAAACATCAGAATTGCCTTACTTGCTTGTTCTCTTAATCGGAACGCCCCAAAGCAGACAGCATGATAAGAGTGAATCGGTTAGTTACTATCTTATCGATTGAATAGGAAAATTGATTTGAAAATCAATCGATGTGTCACTTGAGAAAGTGTTTTTGTGACACATCAAGAGTGTTAAGCTTTTATCAAGATTCATCAATCGTCAATTCATAATCTGGACCGATTCGATATCCAGTGTCACAAGTTTGATCCATTAAGGATCTCACAAGTCACCTACCATGAGCTTGTTTGATGTTGGCTCAAGCAAGATTTCCATCTTCATTGTGAACACATAAGTGTCACTCGGATGTTCTGGCAAAACAACAAGGATAATGCGTAGGACTCTTATGATAACCCTTGTTTTCACAATGTGTGAAGAACAAGTAATACGGAATAGTGTCCTAATGAGATTAATTGATGATCTCTTAGCTCTAGACTCAATTGTGCATTTTGGTTTTAGTAATCAGAGGCTGGAGCGGACTACCATCTTTTTAATATCAACTAACTCGAAGTAAGAAAGTTAATAGATAACGTTTTTAGTCTCCATGAGAAATGAAACATAAATCTTTTGAGAGATTCTGAGTGGCTAGGGAGGGTTGTGCATTGCATCACTGGGTCCATGACGACTTTCTTCAATGTCAGCAATCATCTATGTGATTCTGACAGTAGATGCATTGACCCGGTTTCTGCCTAAGTATATGGAGGGCTTCTTTCTTTACACCCTTTATCCTTACATTTCTTTTTCATTCTTCAACCCCTTCAGTGCTTACCGAGACTTCATGACTAGAACCTTGTTGGGTTTGTTCCAGTTCTAGCTCTGTCTTAGTCGGCACTATTCCCTTATTCTTACATTTACTCCTTTTTTATGTCATACCTAAGGACTTCTATGCTAACTAGTGGATTGTCCCTCCCTCCGGTTCTGGCTGGATTATTGGAACTAATACCTAACCTTACCAACCTTATAACTCCGATAAAATTAAATACATGGTCGGTCTTTTTGGTACAGTTCACCTTGCCATAAAACCACTTGAAAAAACTCAATCACGTACTTGTGATATAAATATCAAAGCCTTTAGTACCTCGATTATTTTTGAATTTTTCAAAAATGCTCCCCCTCAACATATGCATCAATTAAACAAAAGTGGGTAGCACAAGGAGGAAGGAGTATACATATGAGTCCACAAATTCACATGTTTTATTAGTTTTCATATTTAAATCACATTTTCTCCTCTTATCAAAAAATTCAAACCCTTTGATATTTTGGATATCAATTGATTCGAATATGTTAGAAAACTTGGAGAAAAATGTAAGCCGAGTGGGGAACAAAGTAATGCTCCCCTTGAATCTATAAGGGTACGTGTGAGTGACAAGTATAAAAAATTTGAAAGATTTTGAGTTTAACGAGAAAACTCTTAAAAAACATTATACTCGTCACTGAACACTTAACTATACACTACATACTTCAAATAATGTACAAGATATTTTATACAAAAATAAGATGATATTGACCTGAGTATCAGAATGATGAAATCATTTAGTTCTCTGAATAAGTCTGTAGTAGTCAAACATCTCTTAGTCCTCACCAATACAGCTTTTGGAGACTCCTGAATATTTCACGAAATCTTAAGTCTTCTCCCGATCACCTCCATAAAATCCTTACTCCTCCTTCTATCGTCCTCAGACCAAATTCGTGTTTCCATGCCCGGATTGTACTCGTACAGCTTGAAGTCTTTAACCATGTGAACCACTTGTTCCCAGACCAATTCAATGTCCATCACTAAACTTTGTGCACCTTAGTCTCTTACTCATCTTCTTCTGATCATTTCTTCTCTGTAATTACTGCCATTGGCTTGCTGACTATGGTGAGTCTCTCTTGAATAAAAATTCGATGCTCCCAATCAGTTGAGTGAATTAGAGTTTCGTTCTGATAACTTTCAATCCCGACTGCATGATCTTCCATACGTTTTATCTGATGACATTGTTCCCTGATTCCACAGGTTAACTGCGTTAAAGAGATGAACTTTGTCGTCCCCAGATAAATGATTGAGCTGACCTTAGAAAGAAGCAGGTACAATGTCTTTACAATCCCTTCGGATGCAGATTTTTGAAGTCAGCTTCCGAGATCTTGTATTATGCAAGAATCCCCAACATGAATGGATATTGAATTCCTTGCTTGTGTAAGGTTTAGTTATCAAGATAAATCCTACACAACAATGATAGAAACTTTTGTAAAATATTATCAAACAATTATGCGGAATTCAAATCTTTGATCAATAAGAAGAATCTGCAATAGAATAATAATCAATGAATCACACAGATTAACAAACAAAGCTTCAATATATTAATACGAACACTCTAACTAGTATTAGGGTTATAAAACCTTGAAGCTATAACGATATCAAAACAAAAGATTTCTAGATTGCTATATTGTGATATTGAACTCTACACCCTAGGACCTCCTTTTATACACCAAGGAGTCCTAGTCGATTTACAATATATTTCTAAAACTTAGAATATTCTCAAAGATCATTCATAAATACATAACAATCCTATATCTCAGAAAGTAATCTTGACTTCAAGCAATCTTATCTTTCAGTAGTTGGTAACTTATACCAACAACATTAACTCATAACAAGTAGTAGTAACTTAATATACACCAGCAGCATTAACTTGTACAAGCAGCATTTAAACTACTTAAATATTTCTAACATTTTTTCACCAGCATACTAACTTACTCTAGCATGTACTAAACAAATACAAGCAGTAGTAACTAAGAACTAGCAGTATTAACGTACTCTCCTAATTTTTTTCATTAGAGTTATGAACATCACAAAGTTTTACTTAGCAGCAGTAACCAAACCCTTAACAGCTAGATAGAACCCCAATATCATCAAAAGTCTTTTAAAAAAACCCAACAATGCCATCCCCTAAAAACTTGATATTTTTCTTCAAAATCATCAAGTATCTTCTTCTTGAAAGCTTCATAATTTCACTAGGAAGATGCTTCCAAAACACTAATTCATTGAATTCTTGAGTTGTTTTTTGATAGCTCTAAGAAGCTGATAACACATTTCATATCCAATGATCAGCTGCAAACTTCCTAATTAGCACAGATGTGATTGTCGCAGTGTAAGGGGATATCTCTTTTCACCAACATAGAAATGTGCACATTTGCTTCCCCTCAATGAATTATTCCACATTAACTGTGTTAGTACTGGTAGCTCTAGCAGCTCCTGCTTGAAGAAGCAAATCCTCAGTACATTTAGCAGACTCCTTTCTAAAAGCTTCAGCTGCATCATTAGCCTCCTTTTATTGTCTTTTAAGCCTTTCAAGCTCTTCCAAAAAGGCTTGATCCTCCTGATCTTTTGGCTCCTTATTTGTCTTTAGACCAATATCCCCATTAGGCTTTTCATCTCCATTCTTTTCTTCTGAGCTCTTGACTGTTGAAGTATAAGAAGACCATAATGGCAGTACAAAGTATTCTTGAGCAGGTTCAACTTCCATTTCAGAGTTTCTTGCATCAATATTATCTTGTGTACCTGCACTATGATTAGCTTCTTTTGGACCTGCAGTTTTGTTAGCTTTATTTTCTGCAGTAATAGGCTGATAGTTCATTGAATCAGTTAAATAATCAAGATCAAACAGCCAATTAGGTCCTTTCCATGCAATATTAGGTTTATTTTCTAAAAAGTTTATATGCAGGTTTTCTTCAACCCTCTTGGTTTTCAAGTTGTATACCCTAAAAGCTTTGCTATTTAGAGAATACCCAACTAAAAACCCTTCATCAGACTTTTCTTCAAACTTGCCCAGGTGGTCAATGGTATTCAAGATAGTCACATGGCACCCAAAAGGTCTTATATAGCTTATGATTGGTATTTTACCAGTTATAAGTTCATAAGGTGTCTTGTTTTGAGGCTTGGTCACTAACACCCTATTAAGGACATAGCAAGCAGTACTAACTGCTTTAGCCCAAAAAGTGTTAGGTAAAAATGAATCTGCTAGCATTATTCTAGCAGCCTTAATTAGGGTCCTGTTCTTCCTCTCAACAACTCTATTTTGTTGTGGAGTTCTGGCATTACTGTATTCCCTCTTGATCCCTTTTGACCCACATAATTCAATAATGTCCATGTTCTTGAATTCTGTACCATTATCACATCTAATAGTTTTAACCTTTTGATTTAATTGGTTCTCAATTTGTCTTATAAAGTCCTTAAGGATTCCACTAGTTTCATCCTTAGTTCTTAAAAAGAACACCCAACTAAACCTGCTAAAATCATCAGTGATAACAAGGCAATAAGTCTTATGGTTTATGCTCCTTACAGATGTGGGTCCAAATAAGTCCATATGTAAAAGCTGTAAGGGCTGACTAATAGAGCTCACTACTTTGGCCTTACAGGAGGCCTTGTGTTGCTTTCCTTTCTGACAAGCAACACAGGTGTGGTCATTTTGAAAAATCTTTGAAGGTAAACCTCTTACAAGGTTTCCCTTCACAAGTTTGTTTAAGTTTAAGTTTTAAGTTAAACATGACCCACCTCCTATGCCATTTGTTTAAGATTCATACAACTACGACTTTGAGCAATCAATGAAGCTAAACCTCCAAAGGAACAATGTTCTTCTAAGTGAGAAAGATGAACAAATTGTTTTGTCTAGGATTACTAAAGTAATACTTAATTTTCATTATGTAACATTAAAGATCAGAAACAACATAAACATTCAGTTCTTTGAAGAGAAACCTTGTCTTCTTGTCAATATCTGTAACACAGAAAGAGATTTAAATGTTTAGTTCTTTCACAAAGCACACATCCTCAAAATCTAACTTTCCTGTTTTTATTTTACCTTTACCAGTTATGTAACCTTTACTACCTCTAAAAGCAACAGGGCCACCATTATAGTCCTTTATATACAACAAGGTAATGCTTAGTTTGCGTCATGTTCCTGGAACATCACATCAAACACTCCTTTGTTTCTTTAAAGCTCTTTATGGATTATCCTGCATATCAATAAAGAATAAATTGAGTTCTCTTAGGGACCCAAGTCATTGCTGACTTGGGTCTGCCTAGTGGATCTTTAAAATTAACATTTTTACTAAAGCTTGATCCACTATTGTATTTGGAGACTTTGTTCCGGTAATGTCTTTTGGGTCTCCAATTACAAACTGCTGAGGGCTTAACAACAGTTTCCTTTTTCCCCCAATAGCACTAACTGCTTTGACCTCAGCAGTATTAACTTTTTGATTTGAAAAATTAGCTTTTGGTGCTGTTGTTCTATTAAATGGCCTTCTAATAGGTGAATGAGACTTATAAAAATTATTTCTTGGTCTGATTTCATTCACAATGGGTCTGGCAGTATTAACTTTCCTAGCAGTACTAGTTGTTGCTGCTTGACTAGAGAGATTTTGTCTAGCAGTATTAACTAGAAATATGCCAGTTTTAGTTAGTACTGATTTTGGAACAAACTTGTTTTGGTGATTCAATCTTTGCACATTGTTCCACATTGGTCTATTCTCCTCTTGACCAGTACCCTTACCTTTCTTTTTGTTCAATTCAACATGTTTAGCCTTCTTTCTCAGAAAATCACAATCTTTAATACGATGCACTAAAACTGCAATAAAAACATGCCTATTTTTTTTTTAGTAAACCCATATCCCAAACCTAACCTTTTGGACATTAAACCATTCCAGTCTCTCTTGTCAGCTTTAGGACTTGGACTATATGTGTTTTGTTCTTTAACAGTTTCCCTAGGAGTTTTTACATGCTTAACAGTATTAACAAAAGCAAAACTAGGTTTTTCCTGTTCTTTTGAAGGTTGAATCACATATTCATCATCATTGTCTGACTCATACTCCTCAATGATAGGAGCATCAGACCAAACTTTAGGTTGACTAACAACTTTGGGTTTAACTACAACTGGTTCAAGCACATATTCAAGTGTTTCTACACTAGAATTGGACTCACAAGAGTCAAATTACTAATTTGAGTATCAAGATTCACTATTTGTCACTGTTTTGGACCATAGTGAACAAGAATTCATCTACTTCTCTATCAGGTCCTGAGGCCATGTAATATTCCTGACAATTGACGGGGACTACATGCTGCCTCAACATTTTCAAATCTATCATGCACAGGACTATCTTCTACATCACTTGACCTACTGTCAAACACACTTTGAAAAACTTCATTTCCATAACTTAAAACACCTTGATGTATTTGATTTCCATACCCAAGCCCATATTTGTTCTTAGCACTCATCTGACTATTTAACAGTTTACTAAGATTTTTAGAAGAACTTTGAAAATTCTCAAGTTTGGTTTTTAATTCTTCTTTTTCTTTTACATCATCTGCTAATAGTTTCTTATGATATGAGCACATCAGTTTTATCATCTAAATCAATTTTCATAAATCTAATCTTTTCCTCATACCAAAGTTGATTTTTCTGATGAGCAACTAATTGAGCCTCTACCTTTTTTAAAGCTTGAGTATAGGCTTGAATTTATATACTAAGCATTACCAAGTTGTCCATATGGTTCACATATCATTTTCTAAGTTTAACAATGATTCCACACATTCTTTTGTAACAAGATGTTACCTCATTCGAGCCTGGATTGTGTTAGCCGTCAAAGAAAGTTCTCTTGTTCATCCTCTACATGACCAGTCCAATCAATACCTTCTCCATTAAGAGTTACCAAAGCTTTAGGTTCCTCCTATTTTCCAGGTCTCCTCCTATTGTCTTTTGCTTTATATCTAGTGTTCCATGCATCTCTTCTTCTGCTTTCTTGATTTCCTTTTGATTTGCACTCTCTAGCAAAGTGCCCTGTTTTATGGCAATTGAAGCACTCAAATTTGGTCTTGTCAAAGCCAATTGGTTCCTTGGCATCAAACTGCAGCCTTCTACCTGTCTTCTTATAAAACTTCTTCAATCTCATTGAAATTATGGCTACTTGCCATTTCAAGTCCATCTCTTCTAAATCAAACTCATCAAGCTACTCCAGATCTTCATGATCCAATGTGGACCACTAGATTGATTAGCAAGAAAGAGTACATAGTTCATCAGTGATGAAGAAGAGTTTTCCCTTTATAGTTATAGCCAAAAGGAAGTAGAAACATTACTAAGCAGTACTAACATCATAGTGCTGCTAGTGCTTTTCAGAGAAACAAAGGCGAAATATGGTGCACTAGAAATGATCCGTAGAGCCTTTAACATCAGACTCAAATACTCTAGGATTTTTATAGAGATCATCAAAACTAAGACTGTCCACTCCTGGTTTGGTCCTTATGACTAAGGATACTTAGGACCAGGAAGAAGGTAAAGACCTAATGAACTTCTGATTGGCATCTTCAGTGGAGACACCTGCACCATGAATCTCAAGGTGACTCAGAAGACTCTGAAACATGTCATAACCTTTGTGCAGTCCTTCTGAGTTGGATACAGAAAAGCCTTCAAACTGTTGCTTTAAAATGTATTTCTGCATCTTTTTTTATTCATCATTGCCACCAAATCTGGATTTGATAGCATCCCACATCTCTTTAGCATCAATCATCTTGTGAAATTTTGCTAAATGATCTTCTGGTTAAACCATAAGCAAGGTGCTTCTTGCCTTTCTTTCTCTTTCTCTAGTTAAAATTTCTTTAGCAGTTTTAGGAGGCAGAACCTTTATTACTCCATCTGTATCTGTTGAGACACTTACAGGACCATTTCCTTTTTGTATGACTTCCCATATAGGATAGTCTGTATGGCTCAAGTAATGTTCCATTTTCATGGCCTAAATGTCATACTCACCTTTCTTCAGAATAGGGTGTTTAATGGTTGACACAGTGTGATGGGCTTGTTGTGTTGGTGTTTGTGGTGGTGGTGGTGGTGGTGGTGGATATAACACCCTGTGTTTTCAAGTCATTGACGACGTCAACAAATCCGCAATGTACCTTTTGTATTGTACGCATTTACTTGAAATTGTAAACGTTAGGTTAAATCGCGTACGCCAAAAATTAGCGCTCAATGTAAACGGGCATCAAACAATTAAATGTTTACATCAAGCAAGGGTTATATAATTATTTTAAGGATAATTATTAACTTTGTTCATTTTATTTTTATCGGATACGTAAAGTGTATACGTTTCGCGATAAATTGCGTTTAGGCACTCCCGGAACCACGAAAACTTTTCTACGCTTCAACAAATACCCACTTTTGTACCCAATACATAAAAATTACATAAATATATATTGTATACCTTACTTTTGCCGAAAATAATACAACATGTACAAAGATATACATGAAAAATAACATTATACTTTCAACTTGGTCAATTTCATGCCATACCCCTTTATGGCACACCATACCCCCCATGCCTTGACCAAAGACCATGCTTGGCCATCCCTAGGACACCCCTTATGTCTCCTTGACCAACTATACATCTTATATACATACACATAACTAGCAACTAACTCTTATACACATTACACTTAGATAAAATTCACAAAACTCCCTCTTTGTGCTCCATATATGCTACGGCATTATAGCATCACCCAACCAAATCCATACAAAATTTTCTACAACCCTTACACTTCTATATACACATATCCTAAGATGTACTAAGACATTTGCAAGCATTGGTTAACCATTTCCAAGTTATAATCAAGAAAAAGGAAGCTAGGGTTTAGTGAAGGAAAGTAAGGGTTTATTAAGTGCAAGTTTGGTTTTTGTGGCTAAACAAGGGTTTAGTACTTGTTCATCATCATCATCATCCCTCTTAAGGTCCATTTAAACTCTTTATGTTGCTATAATTTTCATTATTATGCATATGATATTTCTATTTAGCTTAAATCACCATTTAGGTTTTAATCATGAAATAAGAGTTTTCACTTGAAAATGACCACATGATTAAACTTTTATATATGTTGTGTTATTACTTACATCATGTTAAAAAGGATGAGAAAATATTGTATCAAGTTGTTTTAATGTAAACATAATTATGAGTAAATTAGGGTTTATAAAAGTTCATAATATGTTTCAACTTAAAGAAATACATAAGATATGTTAATATTGATTATGGACTTTTAATCATGTTAATAAAACACTAAAATAAAGTCATATGGAAAGAAATATACTTGTACACACTTGGTTATGTATAAAAATGATTATTGAGAAAACTAGTAAATCAAGGTTACTTAAGTAATGTTATGGTTTAAAATAGATTAATGGATTTGTTGACATAAGTAACTTGGACACATGAGGACTAATATGGACAATAGACATTTAATATATGTATGATTTATAATATATATGATATATGAGGCTTGTGATAAAGTACAAAAGTAGTAAAGTATAAAGAAAAGGTTACAAATGAAGTCAACAAGCTCAAGCAAAGTTGCTGTCCCAAATTCGAATTTTTGCATACTTATTTTATATTTTTATAAAATAATACATTTCACGACGATTCCGAAAAAGTAAGAAACTTGTTAAACGGATTAATAACGAAAAAGTTACGTTAAAAACGAGTTATACGTTAATAAACGATGTCGTAAGTAAATTTTTATAAAAACATTTTTATAAAAATTAAAAACAGCAAAGGTTAGTATTTTTAACAAATAATACATATTTTTAGGATTCCAAAATGATAAGAATCGTAATTTTTCAATTAATAACGAACGAGTTATGAATTTCGCAAGTTTACGACAAATAATACTTTTATAAAACTATTTTTATAAAAGTTACTATTCATGACAGAAAGTTATATTTTTGTAAACCTCATAAAAATATAGAACTTTCAAATACGAGAACGTCCTCGAAAGAATCGTTAAAAACGGAGCTATAACGAATAAAATACGACATTTACGGGTTTTACGACGACAAATACGATTTTTATAAAGCTCACGTCTGATGTGAACAGTAAAAGTTACTGTTCACCAGTAGGTCCGAAATTCAAAAATGTCAATTTATGATAACTCGTCTTGATACGAAAAGATGGACATAAGAAACGCGAGAATCGGGCTTAAAACGCGAAAGTTACGCCGGTTTTACTAAACGGTAATTATAAACGTTTTAACTTATTAAACACAATTTTACCAAAACCATTAGTTGGTGATTGAGCTATATAGAATATTATGTGGTTATCAAAGTACTATATTACTAGGGAGTTTCATAATGAGGCCTCTTCGGATGGCGTTTCGACGAGTTGTTGGATTTACGATTTAAAATGTCCTAACTCCTCGAACGTCATGTCATGACCTCTTTAATTATGATAGCCCGAACGATAGTACGAGGTAACAACTATAAGAGACAAAGTAAGGTTCAAGTGATGGGTCTTGGTCAAAGAGACATGGTCAAAGAGACAAAGTAAGGTTCAAGTGATGGGTCTTGGTCTTAGGTATGGTCTCATGAGTCAAAGAGACATAGTATGGTGAGGCATTAATGAAGTAAGGTGTTCTTTTGACCAAATGGAAGAGTTTCTTGCATTTTTCATGTATATCTTTGTATATATTGCAAGAATTTC